>MAYD01569018.1:0-11277 GCA_001909325.1 Ruellia speciosa
AGGTTTTAATGGCTTGTTTATTTTGGTTCTCAGGCTGTATATGAGTATCACCCCCATCCGAAGCAACTAATTGTGGAGAATAATCTGCCACAAAAGCTTCAAAATTTGATCGAGGAAAGAAGGGAAGGGCAGAGCTCTGGGGGCCAAGTTTTGGTCAAACAAATGGCGACTTCGCTTCTGAAAGCACTTGATATTAACACCGTTTTGTAAGAAGATTAAATCGGTGTGTATCTTATGCATCAGAGTTGCATTATGTACATATTATAGTTATTTGTAGATCAACATTTATTGGATAGGTATTATGACGACGAGAGTACAACTGAATCTTCCAAAGAGGATGGCAACCTTTGGCAACAAAGAAATGGCTCGTGCAGCCGTGTTATCACATCTGTTCTTTTCTTTTTCCTTTGTCCCCCCTCCCCCCCTTTTTTCCCTTTTTTCTGGTGCAGATGAAGATCGTCGATCCAATAGCTAGGAATGACATGTGGACATGTCTCTCCAGCAATATCATATCCTGAAGCATTGGTCGTATGCCATTAGCTTCGTCAAGCAACTCTCCCTGATCGGACCGACCACCTACATTCTCTTGACCTGGATTCGTAGTTGAAGCTCCATCGATGTTAAATTGACCCGTCCTGGCGGATTTCTCTCAACTTCTACACCTCACTTTCCAGCCACCATGTTCCACTTGGCTTAAAGCTACATGATGGAGTTTGAATACCTTGGTCAAGGACAAAAATTGATTTCCTAGTGGGCTAGAACTTGGTGTACATACTCATTCCTCGCGGTCCAAGCTAGGTAAGATTGGGTTGGAACAAAAAAGGCCACCAGCTAAGCTAAGCTTCACAGTAACTTTCTGAACGGCAAGTTGTGAAGATGTTCCCTAGTGTTGGGTGAAATAAGTCTGGCCACGTGAAGTATGATCTCATGCTCCTTTCCTCAAGCATTGGTGACAAGTATATTGTGACAAACCAACCATAATAAGAATTGCCAATGTGTTGGGTCTCTGAGTTTCCATCGCTTCTTCCGCGTTTGGGATCAAGGCATTCCCCATTTAGATCTAGTTCATGAAGCCCATATTAGAAAATCTGGATTGCTTTGCCATTCCCTTAAAATTAATAGCATTCAGCTTAATAAGAATGCAAACTCTAAATATTTCCAATTCCATTGGTCTAGTACTATACTCATAATGTTTGGATAGAGTTTTAGTATTATAAATTATATCAAGTATGCGTCAGGATTTTATGTAGGAATTATAGTACACTCAAAGATTACAACTACCAAAATTCCATCCGCCCTTGCCACCCAAATTGTATTGGTATTAGGGGTTTGGGCGGTTATCCTTGAATCTAACATGTTCCCCAACACCCAACCTCCATTTAATCCAATGACATAATCTACCTTCAGTTGATGTTCCTATCCAGGGAGCCCAGTATTTGATTGTTTATTTTAATCACGATCAAGTATGCCGACGATCCAGTAGAAGAAGCTGTCGACCGTTAGAGATGTTTTGAATTCTGGGCTGAGGCTTTGCCTTCCTGGCTATATGCTACTTGATTGTTAGGGTTTAATTTGTTTTTCTTAGCAATTAAGTAGCTGTAAGTGAATTGTAAATAGGAACAGGTGTCGTCATTTGAATGCCCTGTCAGAGACTTACTTAGGATTATTCCTTGGTTTGTTAGCGAGTGCATATAAAAGGAGGCGAGAGTATGAATAGAATATCACAACATTCCCTACAATTACCTATTGTTTCTTCTAAAATTCTTCAAATCAGTTGTCAATCTCTTTCTTAAGCTCCAATCAAAATTGATTTAAATTGAGAGCGCGAATTATGAATAAAAATGAGTTAAATCCGAACCTTATCGGGAATCTTTAATTGCTGTATTCCACCAATGGCTTACATGAAATTAATTGAGAGTTTAAAGTGAATAAAAAAAATTGGATTCGAGGTCCAAACGAAAGCCCAAAATGAATAAAATTAGGCTAAAAACAAGGTTATAAGGGTCCACGACACATTATGTTGTGCGTTTAAAAAAGAAATATGGTTCTCGACTTGTCTGTATTATTTTTCTATCCCTGCTATTATCATTTCTTTCTTTTGCTATTTTTTGCGAATCTATTTTGGCTCTCAGTTTTTTGTTCATATTCTCTCGTGTCCTTCTATTAGGGACATTTATATTGCCGGGGGTGAATAATTCCCTATTCTAGCCCCTCGGTCGGATGAACCCACCCAAGTCGGGTGCTATTAGGCCCGGCTTACCCAAAAAAGGGCAAGCCAAGAGGGGCATGATAGTCGAGCTTGCCCCTAGGCAAGCCCAGGTGAGCCTCACCTGGGCGAACTTGTCCTGGGCTCACCCAGATAGGCGAGCCATGGGCCCCAAACTCATTTTTTTGGGATTTGGGTTTGGTCTTTATTTTTTAGTTTTCAGACAAAATAAATATTTTGACACAGGTCTATTATAAAATATAATGTAGCCAATTAAGTGGTCATTTATGATAATTAATGGCAAGCATAGTGGCTAAGAAAAATTAATTTTGTGCAATATATTCAGTGAAAATTGTGTTTGGAGCCCAAGGACATTGTCATTATAAAAGGAGGTTTAGAGAAACAACGAAGGGGTTCATCACAACTTCAACAAATCAAGTCTTATTTTTATCTTAATTTCTAATTTTTACTTTTCTGTACTTAGTTGTAATCATAGTTGTAATTTTTAATCTTATTTGATTTCAGTGCGAAATAAAATTCTATCCTTGTAATTGTCCGAATTTGGTGATTTATGCAAGAATCTTCATTTTGATAATTTGGCACGCTCAGCACCAAGCCCAATTTAAATCTTATTTTTTAAGAACAAATTTGGCATGTCCAGTGGAATACGAGTGGTATATCCATATCTACTTATTTTGTAATTGTTATGAAAGTCGGGTTGGAAACAATGTCATGTTCAAAACAATGTCGAAAAAAGTTTCTTCTTCCAAATCTTCTGAAGTGGCCATAATGAGAGGCTAATCCCAAATTCAGGAGATTCTAATTCAACCTCAAAAAATCAAACTACAAATTGAAGCTTTGACCGAATTCTTGCCATTCCTCCTCACTCAGCATATTTTGGATAACTTACTGTCAGGTATCCGAGATGATATTAACAAAAGTCTTGACAAAAATTTTTAAGAACTTTTATCAAGAATGTTCTACTCAAATGAAAGCAAAGCCACCAGATAATACAATGGAGGCATCATCCTTTGTTAATGTGGTGGATCCAAACAATAATGGGCTAATAAGTGGCCTCAATAACACTCAATTTCCACCACCCATGCCTAATAATTCTGGGTTCAATTTAGGTGGACAACTAGATGAATGGATTATACCCTTCCACCATCACTCCCACCGAATATCACACCACAATTGCAAATTGTGCCAATGAATATGCCGCCATGAGCACCGATTCAGGTGCCTTGGTCAATGGCTGGGAACTATGGTCCGACGACCTACGAACAAGTTTCCGATCAAGACCTACCAACTTACCAATTGACCGGACAAGTGGCTAGAGTCATGCCACCTCATAGGCCCCCTACATCTTGGGAAGTCCAAGTAGAGCAGCAAAAAATCTCCATGCCTTGGGAAACCCAAGAGAAGCATTAGAACCCTATACCTTTTAAAACCTAATAGGGGAAACTTCCAACTCAAATGAGCGAGGATGCAACTGCCAACATGGTGCAGGGAACTTCATCCTCTTTGCATCCTCAAGGTGCACCAATTCCCTTAAATGATCAAGAAGTGCATCATTTTTGTAACTTGTCTCCGTGAAACCAAGTGCTTCCTCAACCACAAGAAGGGCAAGTTCCAAATCTATTGACAAAGGAGGTATCGTGAATCACGGCAATGTTTGAAAAATACTTTGGGATGCAGCCGATAAAGCGGCCCTTGTGACAAGAACCTTATCCGAACTGGGTGGATAAATTCCATCCATTTTCGCCAAGATTTAGCATCCTGAAAGTCACTACTTTTCCCGTGAAGACAACCACTGATGGTTAAACACATTTGCTTATTCACATTCTAATGCAGTGAGTATGGAGCCAATGAGTGGTTCAAATTGCGTTGTGTTCTCATCATTACTTACCAAGTCATAATTTGTTTGGTATTAATCACTGAGGGAAAATTCGGTTCAATCTTGGACTGAGATGAAATGGGCCTTTCATGAAAAATCCTATACCTCATTTTCTCAGGTAAGTTTGGCCAATTTATCTAATACCAAGCAAGAGACCGACGAGGAAAGGTAAAAAGTCAATGTTTAAGAGACCGACGAATCAATTTTAAATTTTATTGAATGACCTCAAAAGATAAAAGGTCAATGTTCAATGGCTATAACTAAACCCGAGTTGGTAAATATTATTAGAATGTTGCCAAATTTTAAAAATATTTATACTAAAGAGTCAAGTGATATGGCACATTTGGTCGCTCTAATGACTCGAGTCAAACAATTATTTTGGAATCAACGAGGAAAGTCGATCTAGGATGAAAATGAACAAGACCAAGAGAAGGTTGAAATAATTGAGGTTCAAGTTTTAAAATACAAGCAAAGGCTAAAGCACAATTGCTAAGGCCGAAAATTGGCCGGGTATTCGGCCTAAAAAAGAGATGTAGATAAGTAAATGATGCTATAATAATAATAATAATAATAATAATAATAATTAATTAATTAATTAATTAATTATATGTGTATATATAGAACTATATATGTGTGTTTTTTAGGGGATAAATTTAAGTTATAGCCATTACAATTCAAACTAAAAATATTTGACAATTCGCATCATTTCAATCTCGTCAGAAATCGACTGAAAGTGCAAGGGGGCATCTATTATTCCTACCAAAAATGACTTAAATAAAATTAATTGAAAGCCCAAAGTGTATAAAAAAGGCTTGGGCCGAGGTCCAAACCAAAGCCCACAATGAATTAAATTGGGCTGAAAAAGGGTCACATGGTCCACAACATGGGGATGATGAAGCCACCCGAATCAAGTGCCGTTGGGCGCGGCTAGCTCAAAAAAGGTTGAGGGGCTCGCCCACTAGGGGTAGGCTCGCCTGAGTGGGTTTTGGGTTTTGGTCCTTTATTTTTTTGGCTATTTTGTGGTAATAGGACACAATAAATATTTTTGCATATATTCATTATAAAATTTAATGTAGCCAATTAAGTGGCCATCTATGACAATTAATGGTCTCCGTAGTGGCCAATCAGAATTAATTTTGTACAATATATTCTGTAAAAATGGTGCTTGGAGACTAAGCACGTTGCTATTATATAAGGAGACTTGAAAGAACAACAACGAGGATCATCATAACATCAATAAATTAAGTCTTATTTTTATCCTAATTTTTAGTTTTTACTTTTTTGCATGTAGTTATAATTGTAGTTGTAATTTTTAATTTTTATCTGAATATATTACAAAGATAAAATTTTATCCTTGTAATAATCTGAATTTAATGATTTATATAAGAACATTTATTTCTAGATAATTTGTCACACTCAGGGGCCCAATTTAAATCCATATTGTTTGTTGAACAATACTACCGGAACCGGATCCCCTTCTGGAGTTCCGGTCGGCCGGAACCCAGAAACCGGAACTCCAGAAGGGGTTCCGGAACCGGATCCCCTTCTGGAGTTCCGGTCGGCCGGAACCCCAGAAGGGGTTCCAATCGACCGGAACACCAGAAACCAGAACCTCAGAAGGGGTTCCAGAACCGGAACCCCTTCTGGGGTTCCGGTCGACAGGAACTCCAGAAGGGGTTCCGGGCGTCGCTCCCGGAACCCCTTCTGGAGTTCCGGGAGCGGCGCCCGGAACCCCTTCTGGAGTTCCGGGAGCGACAACTGAAATCCCCCCGACAGTTTTTTTTTCTTCTGATGGTGATGATGTTCTTCTTCAAAATTTTCTCCAAAATCCGACATTTTAGAATTTTTTGGAATTTTTAGGAATTTTTTCAAATATTTTTGATATGTTGTTTGTAGTGAGATAATACCAAATGAATTTGAAATGTTTTACAACATATTTATATTATGTTTTTAACCCAGGGGCAAAATAGTCTTTTCTAAGGGCTGAGCGAAGAAATTCAGGGCTGGAAATAGTATTACCCTAAACCCGTGACTTAAATCTTATTAAATTTTATTACCTATAGCTTCAACCACTGCACTATTACTTCATTTGTGATACGAGACATTATCCTTGTAAACCTTAGTGCCCATTTTTGGAGTACATTATTGACCCTTGCTATACACTAGCATTTCTTTTAAATTCTTGAATCGAAATGCTAGCCTAAAATTAACACATGAATGCAAGCTTTTCCAATGGCTACTTTCTGCTTTATGTAGTATGTCTTGCCAAAAGCATTACCATTTCACCTATTCTCATGCCTACCCAACAAGAAGCACTAGTGAGTCCATGAAAGGATGTGAAAATAGAGAGAATTTAAAAATACAAAAACCCTCACCATAAAGAGCATAAAGAATAGTACTATATGATTATTTTATAAATACATGTATACCACATTCCCTTTTATCCATGTCTCACCAAAATGAACAGAACATATCTGATCACAATCTAATATACATTTCCACCACCTTGCCTGTACATGATCGACCCTTTTCCAGTTAAGCTCATAACTTTTGCTCTCAATTTCACTTCAATTCCAGCAAAGTATTATTGCTTATTATCTTGACACCCCCAAATGCTTCTGTAAATTATGTAAAAGAGATGTTACCAGTTTGGTTTGGTTTGATAATGGTGCACTTAATCAACAGCTGCTTTGTTTCTTCGGCTAGTAGGCTTGGCTAGCCCATCAAGAATCGGTTTAGCAATGCCTACACTGGAGAGAACCTGAAAATCAGGCTTCAAACTCCACCTTGAAGTAGACCATATGGATGAAAGGGGGCTGTTCTCTGAATCCTGCAAGCTTGAGGAACTTGATGACTTCTGAACACCACTGATGGTGTCGGTTAGTAAAGAATCTCCCAAGCCTATAGGAATTGCGTTCAGGCTGCCTGCTTTGCCATCGACGCCTTCTGAAATGGTACGGGTGGCTGACTTGGGCCTGAGGGCTAAGCCTTTGCCTGTAATTGCTGAAATGGCGCTGCTAATCGTGTTGTCTTCCTTCAGAATCCTTTCTGGGGTTTGGAGAGTAAAATCAGCCTCAGACTTTTGACGTCGTCTTACCATCTTCTCCGTTGATTTCTCCGAGCTACTGGTTTCGGATTCTTGTGACAAAACCTGATTGATTTGATTACCATTCTCTGAAGCTAAAAGGTCAGCAGTGTTTTCCGAATTTATGGGTGGGTCGGAAATGGGAGAAATTTTCATAAAGGGGCCATCCTCAGAATAATGATCTCCACCTTTCCGGTACACAGCCATTTCGAAACCTTCTATTCCACCTTTTTGTTCTGCAGGTTTAAGACCATAATAACTTCGTAAGCGGCTCATGGAGGGAGGAGCCCTTTGTTCTGAAGACTTCAGTTTCAGCGATGGAAATGAATCAAACAAATCAGAGTGCCTCCAGCTGGACAGAGTCTGCTGAGAGCTGCTTGGCCTGCAAGTTGGAAAGTTTTAGGAGTTGATTGTTGTATTAAGTCAATTTCTTTCGCAATTTTCAAGGTGGAGTTTCTATGTCCCATCTATAATAGTTGGCAGAAAATATAAAAAAATCTGATTACAATCCCCAAAAACTAAAATAACGCCATCAGGTGGATAAGGCTTGTAGCACCAATAAATGAAGTGTGTTCAAGGTTGAAGTGACAAGTTAGAAAGTTCAATCGTGCAAACACGGACATTTTGACATGGGATGGCATGTGCATCAGAAACAAATTAACAACCGAGCTCAACTAAGATTAATAGCATTCCAAGAACTCAAGACACAGTGTCTGCTGATCAGCTTCTTCTTTTGTTCAATACCATTCATATGTCTAAAAATATGTAGTTCATTTATGAAGATCCTAATAATTCATTTATCGCCCAAGAGTATATATGCAATATTATGTTATGAATGTATATAAATATCTATTATAAACACTTTCTACTATCTCATTTATTGAAAAGCATTAGCACATAGTAGACTCTTTTCAGGCTTTGCGCAGTAAGATCTGAAGTTTATGAACACTAGATACAAATTCAAATATGGATGATAACAAACACTCTACATAGTTGATATAATAATGAAAACAAAGGCATCATACCGGGGAGGAATGTTGCAACCATTGGACAAGTCGGGGGAAGGAGGATGCCTCCCCGGTAGAGGTATCTGTAACGTCTTACAGGCAAACATTTGGAGATCTGTCACCAATCCATTTAGCCTCTTTATATCTGCCACCTAAATCCCAAATCCAAATCATATACTTGGTAATAATCAGAAGGACATATTCTGAATTGGAGACTATTGAAAGCATTTAAATGTCAATCGGTGACATATTAAGTAATTTATTATAGATTTCCCCCAAAAAACGGCAGAAACGGAAGATGCAATAAACGAAGGTAGGACAGCTTGGAAGTTTGTGCATCAAACTGCAACGGATATTTTATTCCTTGACAGGTTCTAAAATATTATATACTGAAAGAGAATTCAAACCCTCAGAAACAAAAACAATTGCAACACAAACAGCTGAAATCACTTCAGACAAACAAAACAAGCCAAAACTGAGTACTTTTCCCACCAAATAAACTCATGATAGGAGGAATACCTCAACTTACGCAATGATTTTGAATTCTACCCACACGACCGAGGAAACAATTCAAAAGAAAAGGACTTTTAACTACTTAAAACAGCAACGCAATTGGGGAAATACCTCGACGCCGTACTTGATGGCGACTCCGGCTAGCGTATCGAATTTTGATACGGTGTGCAGTATGCAACTCGCCCCACCGTTAAAGCCGACGCTCGCTGCCTCTGACGGCGGAGATGAAATCGGCACCAATCTCCCAGCCGCTCCAGCGGACAAAGAATCGTCTTTTCCATTATCAACGATTGGCATAAACCTCTCCCGATCCATCGGAAAAACCGGATAAACAACCGCAGCGGGTGGCGATGTGCTTGAATCTTACATTTCTGAAATCAATCAATACCTAATTGCAAATGCTATATGCGATTAACGCTTGATAATCAACAGGAAATTCATCAATTGCCAATTGAACTAGGTTATGGTAGGATTTAGAGATCTGACTTCGGAGATTTTTGCCGGTTGGGTACTGCCACTACCACTGCCGTTTTATAGGGAAGAAGAAATGTTGTTTCGCATAAGCTATGAGGAATTTAATAAAATATCCTAAAAATTTGTTTCTTTTTACACCTTTTGTTATCTCCTCGCCTTACTTTTTTCACCGTGATAGATGGAAAAGTTACCTACCCGTCTTGGATTTGCACCCCTTCTTATTCATGTGAAGTCCACGGTAAACAGTGATAGGTATAGTGAAAATGCAGGAGGAGGCTAGAGCTTTGGAAACGCTAGCTCAAATCACAATGATAAAAAATTTTGTTTTTCACAAAATATTTTTTGCCTCTATATAAATAATAAAAATTATGCAAAATAGTATTGTAATAACTATTTATATTGTTTATAAAAAATATCTTTACAAATACAGTATATACAATTCTTGCATACTTATTTCATTTCTCCGAACCGATCGAAACCTTAGAAGGATTTTGAACAGAGAAATGATCCTAATATACCAATGAATTATTATTTATTTTCCGAACACACACTACAAGAATTTTCGCCCGTAGGCGAGGAACCTGGGCGAGGACCACAAAATTCCTCGCCCAGGGGCGAGGAAACGGGCGAGGACATGTTTCCTCGCCCACAGCCGACGACAAGCTCGACGAAAATTCATTTTTCGTCGGCCATTTAAAAAAAAAAAATTTTTTTTATAGGCGAGGAACGGGGCGAGGAACTAGGCGTTTCCTCGCCTAGTTTCTCGCCCCGTTCCTCGCCTATAAATTTTTTTTTTTAAATATGTAATAAATATAATTTAAATGTTAAATATATAATAATAATTTATTACAGCAATTAAATATATAAAATTATTATTTTAATTAATTACATATATCTATATTTATATTATATATATTTATTAATATATATTTAATTTAATTAATATTAAATATATAATAATTTATTTAATTAATTAAATATATAAATTAATAAAATAATATTTTTTATATTTATTTTAATAACTATATATAATATAATATATTTAATTTAATTAATATTAAAATATATATATATAATATAATAACTTAAATATATGATATATATATATTATTAGTGTATAATATATCATATATTGCAGGTTGGCCTAGCGGCGCAGGAGATGGGCTCTGGAGGTGGAGGTCGCGAGGTCGAGCCTTCCCGGAAGCAAAGGTGCAAGGCAAGCAGAGGGGAGAGCGGGAGAGGGGGGTGGAGGCGGGAGATCCGGACACGTGCAGAGCATTTTGCTCTTATGTCTAAAAGGGGCGAGGAACTTGTTCCTCGCCCAGTTCCTCGCCCAATGCGATTTTCCTCTCCCAAGTCGTCGGCTGTTCCCTCGCCTTCCGTCGAGTTTTTTTATAGTGACACAATTATTACATTGATAAAATTGAATGTGATTTGAAGCAGGTTTGATAATCCAATTTATTACTTAAATATTTGTTAATTGGTATGGATGTTTAATATCAAATAATGTTTATGATTAAGTCATATTATTTTAGATTTTTAATAAATTTAAAATAATTTATTATTGTTTATTTTTAATTTGCCACTCAATTATTTAAGCATTAGACTTTAGATTCAGAGTGCGTTTTGGATTTAAATGCCAGTTTGGTGTTTCATAATTAAAAAAATATAACATCTTAAATTTATTAAAAATGTGAATAAAATGAGTAAAAAGGAGTGTAGAATTAATTAATTTGATTATCAATTAGCTTGAATGGCATGAGACTCGAGTAAAATAGAAAATTACTTTATGAGATGTCTACTCGTTTAACGTCTATCAATACCTCAAAAGATTACTTTTGAGCCTCAAAGAGGCTTGGGATACCTAGTCAAAACCACAAATATTACCACTAAATCAAATATAACATAAAAAAATTAGTAAATTAAAAATAATTTTAATTATTAATTTTATTCATTTTAAATTTATAATTTACTGATTTACATTTAATGACCTAATCAATTTTCTGGCTCCATATTCAGTTTCAATTCAGTTTTATTAAACGAACATCAAACCTCATTCAATTTTATTAAACAACCTTAAAATCTAAAGTCTAAA
>MAYD01569309.1:0-13976 GCA_001909325.1 Ruellia speciosa
ATTATTTTTATTAATTCTAAATCCTACCACTCAAATATTAAACCCTAAATTCCATTTATTTTAAAATATAAATTCTAAATATTTTCTATAATTATTTTTTAAAAATATATTTAAAATATCCTTTTTTAATAATTCCATAATTATATTTTAGGAATTAATTTTTATATTTGTAAATTATTACAAAAATTTTAAAAAATAATTATTGTAAAATATAATTTATAATATATAAAGGTTTTTTAATCTGTAAATGATTAATTCACCAAATTTACATTCATTTAAATAATATAAACAACCGAATTAATTATTTGAGTATTCAACGCCCATCATTAAATTTAAAATAGAAACCAATATATGCTGGCTCTATAGCATCCAGCAATTTGATGGACAACTTCAAAACCACCGAATTGAGTTCAATTAATTGCAATTCAACAATTATAATAAAATAGGATATTTTTATCTCTTTAGAATATTGTTGTATTGTTATATTGTTGTTGTCTTATCTTATTATTAATATTGTTTTGTTGTCCTTATTTTTGTGGTAATGTTGTTTTGTTGTATCACCACGCTACTAGTGTTATTATTAAATAATACTTCATCTGTTTCAGAATGATTGCAACGTTTGGAGCAGACACATTTGTCGATACAGAATTTTAACTATTAATATCGTTAATTATCAATATGTAAAAAATATATAAAATTGATATTTTGAAAATACTCATTAAGACGAATCTAATAAGACCCAACATGACTATTTATTTTTTTAAGTATAAGTCACGAATAATAGTTAAACTGAAATATGTAAATAGTGTTTACTATGCAAATGGTACGATCATACGCAGCTCAACTGGATACCAAACTTGACTTGGTAAAGGCTATATGGGAGTTCGAATCCCATAGGCAACAACCCACCAAGAGGAAGTGTGCCGCAGGGCGACTCTTGGAGAGGGGTTGGAGTGTGCTGGGTTTTGCAGGACTGGCTGGGCTGTTATTTACACCGCAGGGTGAAGTACCCGGGGTTCCATATGAAAGATGGACCGTTACGTTTATATGTAAAATATAATGTATGGAAAATAAAAACAATACAAAACATTATTTAATTTATAAAACATAGAAAGACAACAACAATAACAAGAAGAGAATGGAACACCTTTACTTCATTATACATTTATCAATGTCTGAAAATTACAAAATATATTTTTAAATTAATTAGAGCCACTACGATTTAATTCAGTCACACGGTCCAAATACTGTCAAATTTGCCATATGTCAATCGTTTAAAAGTGGTGATTTTGTGATGGTCCAATCCGTAGTTTTTTTTTTAAATTCCGTTTGTGTATAAATACAGCCACTCAGCGCTCTCCCAGAGGCGCAGAAGTTTGTCGTTCCCAAAGCACTGCGAGAAACGACAGTCCATTGCACAAGTACCGCCTGGGGATCGTGTTGTCGTTCCGGACCACTACAAAATTGAGCTTCTTCTGATATGGAGGAGAATAAAATCAAGAGGAGGAAAAACAGTGGCGGAATTATTCCGTTCGGCTCCATTTTTATGCATGCAGATGGCACGGATGTGTTGCTGTTGGGGCTGGGCTTGTTGGGTGCTTTTGGAGATGGAATATCCATGCCTGTGATGCTGTTGGTCACCAGCAAGCTCATGAACAGCTTTGGGAGCACTGAGGTTTCGCTTTCGGATAATTTTACCGAGACGATAAACAAGGTTAGTTCGTCCTCCATTGTTGTTGCCTGCGATCTTGAGTTCGATCTGTAATTGGTTTTTGACTTGGTGTGGGGAAGGGGGATGATTGCGGGATGCCAATATGCCATGATTTTGTGTAGAATAACTGGATTTCTGCTATTTTTTAAAGCGGATGTCTCGTCAATTGGGAGTAATTTATCTCCATCAGGCGGAGGTTTTGATTATAATATGTTTAGGGCTTTGTTTTTAATTTTTTAGTTCATAGTCAGAAAGCCAACAAACCTTTTGCTGTTTTTCTTCATTCTTTTGTGAAAGTGACTTCTTTTCACGTTTCAAGCATTTAGGCCATGAATTTGGTTAAGTTGTACGTTTAATGTATTGAGTCCATGATTGCCGATCGCTTATGAATTTGTTGTCTTCAGTGAACATTGACAAACTTTTGAAGCTGACTGGATTTATTTGTCTTTTTCTGGGTTGTTTCAGGATGCATTGGTTCTTTGTTACATTGCTTTGGTTCAATGGGTTGCTTCCTTTCTTGGTAAGTGTTTGACATACTTGTATTTCTGCTGGAAATTAAAATTTTGTTAGTTCAAATTAAATTTATGTGAGATAGTTTTAGGAGCTTAACTTGAATTTTAAGCTTGATCAGTTTCTCACCTATGCATTTGGGTCTTCAGAGGGATATTGTTTTACAAGAACAGCAGCAAGACAAGCTTTAAGACTAAGGAGAAGATATTTGAAAGCTGTAATGAGGCAAGATGTCGGCTATTTTGATTTGCATGTAACCAGCACAGCTGAGGTCATCGAAAGCGTCTCAAGTGACAGTGTAGTTATTCAAGACACCATTAGTGAGAAGGTTGATTATTGATGTATATCATTCTAGCTTCAATATAAGGCTTTTATATGTTGTTTTCCTTGATTGGTAGTACTAAGGTCTTGATTTCATCAACAGGTTCCGGTTTTCATGATGAACCTCTCGACATTTTTTGGGGCCTATGTGGCGGCTTTCGTAATGTTGTGGAGACTAGCAATTGTGGGATTCCCATTCATAGTATTTCTTCTAATACCAGGTTTGATGTATGGGAGGGCTCTGATGAGCATTGCAAGACAAATCAAGGATGAGTACAGCAAAGCTGGTGTAATAGTGGAACAGGCCCTTTCTTCTGTCCGAACTGTATACTCTTTTGTTGGGGAAAGCAAGACCATTAATGCATACTCTGATGCTCTTCAGGGGACTGTGAAATTGGGATTAAAGCAAGGCTTAGCCAAAGGTTTGGCCATTGGGAGTAATGGTATTGTCTTTGCAATTTGGTCCTTCATGTCTTACTATGGCAGTAGATTGGTTATGTACCATGGAGCTGAAGGAGGCACCGTCTTTGCTGTTGGAGCAGCAATTGCTATTGGGGGACTGTAAGTATCTTCTCCTGTAATCGTCGTAACATCTTGTTCAAGTCTTTTTATTGTTGGTCCTTCATATCTTTGAAGTATATTGCCTTTCCATTTGTTGCTGGAGCAGAGCACTTGGTTCGGGTTTGTCCAATGTAAAGTACTTCTCTGAAGCAAGGGCAGCTGCAGAACGCATAAGGGAGGTCATTGAAAGAATCCCCAAGATCGACTCAGACAGCATGGATGGCCAAACACTACAAACTGTGTCTGGAGAAGTTGAATTCAAAAATGTTGAATTTTCCTATCCATCAAGGCCTGAAAGCATAATCTTCGAAAAGTTTAATCTGAAAATCCCAGCAGGAAAGACAGTAGCATTGGTTGGAGGAAGTGGTTCAGGAAAGTCGACGGTGGTTTCTTTATTGCAGCGATTCTATGATCCTCTTGGGGGTGAAATTCTCCTTGATGGTGTCGCCATTGACAAGCTGCAGCTCAAGTGGCTAAGGTCACAAATGGGATTAGTCAGTCAGGAGCCTGTGCTCTTTGCTACCTCAATTAAGGAGAACATACTTTTCGGCAAGGAAGACGCATCTATGCAAGAAGTTATCAAGGCTGCCAAAGCTTCTAATGCGCACAACTTCATTGATCAGTTGCCTCAAGGTTACGACACTCAGGTAATCAGCACGCCTTGCTCTCATATCTCTGTGTATTGTCTTCATTTATTTCTATCAATAGCAAAAGTGAAGGTTTATACTTTTATATTTACTAAGAAACAATCAATGTCATGCTGAAGTTATCTTGTTTTTACCATTATGATATTGCCATAACCGTGAGTTCGTTGACGAAAGAATTTCCTATTCCTGTGATAACAAATGAACAGATTGGTAGACTTTATTTCTTTGAAAGAATCTTGGTGGACATACTGTTTTCAGATGTTGATCTATGTGCTGGAGTTTTACACAAGTGGAAACAGCTTGATAAGTGACAACCATTACTTAGCCATATTGAAAACTACTTGTCCTATTTATATGTATATGCAATATGTATAAGGGATGACTTCCTGCTATTTTTATATTGTTCTTTAGTTGGAATTACTTTTAAGCTTCCTATCTTTCTAGAATATACATCCTCTTTGACATGGATTCTTTACCTGGCATTCTTAAACTAATTAAAACTAATAATCAATTACTCACTAGTCTATTACATAATTTATTTGACCAGTTGGTTAGATTTGATTATGACTTGATACTAATCCATATTCCAATTCTGAAAGGTCATGATAACTTTTAGTAGGTAACTAAAAGACCAAAGTAAACCCTCCATGCACCTTGATTAACATGGCTGATTGAGATTAATCAATTAATAAATTTACATTTAAAAAAATATGTCTTCGTGCAGGTTGGCGAGCGAGGAGTACAGATGTCAGGTGGCCAGAAGCAAAGAATAGCAATAGCTAGAGCCGTAATTAAGGCTCCTAAAATCCTCCTACTCGACGAGGCCACCAGTGCTCTTGACTCAGAATCGGAGAGAGTAGTCCAAGAAGCTCTTGACAAGGCAGCAGTGGGTCGCACCACCATCATCATAGCTCACCGCCTTTCTACCATCCGCAATGCCGACCTTATTGCTGTGATCCAAAATGGCCAGGTCATGGAGATTGGTTCGCACGATGAGCTTATCAGAAATGACTCTGGCCATTACGCTGCACTTGTTCACCTCCAACAGACTGAGAAAACTGAGGAATATTCTAATCCTAATAGTGCTGGACCATCATCCATTACAAACAATGATATCCACAACACGAGTAGCAGAAGGCTGTCAATTGTCAGCAGGTCTAGTTCAACCAATTCAGCTGCAGCAGCCCGTGGCAAAGAGGTTGGAACTGTGACTCACGATCAAGTATTTCCCACACCTTCCTTTAGAAGATTGTTGGCCATGAATTCACCAGAATGGAAGCAAGCAACAGTAGGGTGTATAAATGCAATATTTTTTGGCGCCATTCAGCCAGTGTATGCCTTTGCAATGGGATCCGTGATTGCTGTTTATTTCATACCAGATCACAGTGTGATCAAGGAGAAGACGAAAATATACTCGCTGTGTTTTCTCGGGTTGGCGATATTCTCTCTGTTGATCAACATTGGTCAACACTATAGCTTTGCTGCAATGGGGGAACACTTAACCAAGAGAATCAGAGAAAGAATGTTGTCAAAAATGCTCACATTCGAAATTGGGTGGTTTGATCAGGATGAGAATGCTACTGGTGCTCTATGCTTTAGACTAGCGAAAGATGCCAGTGTGGTATGTCTCCTAACCCTTGCTTCAGTCATATTTTTATATGGAAAAGGTATGTAGTCCGATCTCATATATAATACATAACATAATGCAGGTAAGGTCTCTGGTAGGCGATCGGATGGCCCTCCTCATTCAAACTGTCTCTGCAGTAATCATTGCTTGCACCATGGGTCTTGCTATTGCCTGGAAGCTTGCTTTAGTAATGATAGCTGTGCAACCCCTAATTATCATATGCTACTATTGCAAGCTTGTCTTACTAAAAAACATGTCAAGTAAGGCTATCAAAGCTCAAGATGAAAGTAGCAAGCTTGCAGCCGAAGCAGTCTCCAATCTTCGAACTGTGACAGCTTTCTCTTCTCAAGCTCGGATTCTCAAAATGCTTGAGAATGCACAGGAAGGACCTCGGAAAGAGAGCATACGCCAGTCGTGGTTTGCAGGGTTTGGCCTTGGGACCTCCCAAAGTCTCATGACCTTCACTTGGGCCTTAGATTTTTGGTATGGTGGGAAGCTGATAGCAGAAGGCTTCATTGGAGCGGAAGCACTTTTTCAGACTTTCATGATTTTGGTGAGCACAGGCCGTGTCATAGCCGATGCTGGAACTATGACCAATGATCTAGCCAAAGGTGCTGATGCAGTGGGATCAGTTTTTGCTGTCCTGGATCGTTATTCATTGATTGAACCTGAAGATCCAGATGGTTTCGAGCCTGACAAATTGACAGGCCATGTGGAACTGCGTGATGTTGATTTTGCCTATCCATCTAGACCTGATACTATGATATTCCATGGCTTTTCCATTGTCATTGAGGCAGGAAAATCGACTGCACTAGTAGGCCAAAGTGGATCTGGGAAATCAACCATAATAGGCCTGATTGAGAGATTCTATGATCCCCTTAGAGGAGTGGTGAGAATTGATGGACAAGATATCAAGTCGTATCACCTGAGGGCACTGAGGAAGCACATTGCTTTGGTTAGCCAAGAACCTACATTATTTGCTGGCACCATCCGAGAAAACATAACTTACGGAGCATCGGAAGATACTGATGAAGCTGAGATCATTGAGGCAGCCAAGGCAGCAAATGCACATGATTTTATTGCTGGACTGAAGGATGGGTATGAAACCTTCTGTGGTGACAGAGGACTGCAGCTATCCGGTGGCCAGAAGCAGAGAATCGCCATTGCTCGTGCCATACTGAAGAATCCTGCAATCTTGTTGCTGGACGAGGCTACAAGTGCATTGGACAGCCAGTCTGAGAAAGTGGTGCAAGATGCACTTGAGAGGGTGATGGTGGGGAGAACAAGCATTGTCGTAGCTCACAGGCTAAGCACCATACAAAGTTGTGACACGATTGCAGTTCTGGACAAGGGAAAAGTTGTCGAGAAGGGGACACACTCTTGGCTGCTTGCTAAAGGGCCAAGTGGGGCTTATTATTCGCTTGTTAGTCTTCAGAGGACGCCCAACAACACCCAGACGACAATCAACTAATAATGACTAATGGCATCGAGTCTGTTGTACTACAGGTCTTAAAACTTTTCCATGTGGTTAGAATCTGATGATCGATTCTGAGGCCCCTTTTAACTATTTTGGCCCTTTTTGAAAAGATAGGTGGAAGTAAGGTACATTCCACCATCTTGAAATGGATTTGTGTTCCTTGCATACTGTATTATGTAAACATGTAAATTTTATAAAAGCTTAACTCAATGCTTTCTACATATTTATAACTGTATATATTCTCTTTCAAATTTTCATCTAGTTTTTGCAGCATCAACAATCTTGTTACTCTTCCCAATTTCATTTAGAACCTTTTTGAGCACTTATCCCCAGCTATAAAGAGAGAAGGATACACCAACTACCCATGAATAATTATTAGCTCATATTAATTCCCAGTGCACACACCATAAATTAATTAAGCTATACCAAAGCTCCCAACACCTTTATAACTAGGGGTAGCAACGAATTGTGTTGGCGGGTAAGGTTAAGGCATAGATGTAAAAATAAATAAGCCACCCAAGTCCAGCTCGTTACCCATTTCGAGTTTAGGTGATTCAATCCAATGCCAATCCCTTTCATTTTCCGGGTTAACGGGTTTGATAAATTTGACCTGCCAGTTAAAAATATTAATAAATTTAAAAATTCACACAAAATGCAAATAAAATTTATTTTTAAAAAAAAATAATACATGAACATTAATAATATAAATAACATAATTACATATAAATTTAATATATATATAATTTAAAAACTTAAAAATATTATATATTCAAATTTAAAATTGTATATATTAAATTAAAACACTATTTTATTAAAACGGATCTAATGAGTTATACGTGTTTTGACTTTTTAATCAAAACCCAATATATTTATAAACATGTCAACTTTAGATTTAACCCATTAGACCCGTAAATCCATCAAAACCTAACTCAAACTCATTTTAAATAGCTTGATTTGTTGGATTATCCGGTACATTGCCACCCTATTCATAATGGGATAAAATAGTCCCCTATAAGCCATTACCAAATAGCAAGAGTAAGATTACCCCAAATCCCAACAGCTCAATCCATGGAAACCCAAATTTTGAACATGAGATACTTAACTAAGAGGTCACCCATAACCCTTAGTCCCAAGAGAGTCACTCCACAAGTAAATCAACACCCAAAAAATTCCATAGCAATAACTTGTGCATTTAAAGTCTAAAAGGACAGTAATTACTTCTAACAAAGTAATGAGGAAAAATCCATGATAACATTAACAATTAAGAAATTAACTAACAAAGCCAAGAATCAAAACCAAGAACCCAACAATTAAGCTTCAAAACCTCCCAAGAATCCCAAGATAGTTCGACATGCAAGTAAAGATAGGACCATGTGGAAACTGCAAAATAACTCTCCGAATTTAAACCCAAGATTATAACCCAAATAATAAATATTTCCCTCTTCGACGTTGAATCAACAGGCCTGATCTAGAGATTCTATGATCCGATCAAAGGTCACATGAATATATATTGTCTGAACATCAAGTCATACTATCTACGGTCACTTGTCTGGCAAGAGCCTACACTATTCTCCGGCACAGTGCGCCAAAACATATTGTACGGTGCTCCTGACAACGCCAACGAAGTAGAGCTGATCAATGCAGCCAACGTGCACAACTTCATTGTAGGACTAAGAAATTGATCCCCAGTGCATGGAGGGCTTAAATATAAAAAATGAATTGGGCTGGACTCAGAACATATTGGGCCGGCCCATTTATATCAGCCCAAGCCCAATAGTATTAGTAATGAAGGAAGAGCTGATAAGTTCAAATACGTTGTGTGTATATTTTTGATGAATATAAAAGCTGCGGAAGGTCACGTAACCCATTTCTTAGGAAAAGAAAAAACTTCACTATAGCATATGTTGTTCCTCTACGTTGGGTTTCTCTCTCGTGAATCCTTTTTGTTGCAGAGAGGCGAGGGGAGGATTGGGAAGATTGATGGGAGTTTGCACTTGATCTGCTTTGGATAGCGTTGGATTTAGATCTGTTTTCATTGTCTTCCCTTTGGAAGGAGGTTACTTGACAGGTTAGTTTTCTTAAATTGAAAAAAAGGGGGAATTTGACAATGGTTTTCGCTCCTAGTGTTTGGATTTGTTCTTGATGTTTTGTTGTTTCTTGTTGATGTTTGTTTATGTAGAGAGATGAAGCGGTTGCGGGATGATGAAGTGTATGTGAACCCTCAATCTAAGCGGCCGTATAGTGGTGGTTCTTCACGCGGGGAACTGTAAGCTCTTTTCTCAGTTTGTGCATCTGGAATTCGTTCGATTTTTCGAGGGATTTATTTATATTTTGTCTGTGATGTATTGTTTAAATTTGTGTTTGGCTGGTATTTAATGTGACGAGGGAGAGGTTTTTTTGTGATTCAACCGTAAGGCGATGAACTTGATTTGATTATTTTTTTTGGTTTTTTGTCATTATAGATCAAAATCGAGTTGTGAGTGGCACGATTCTTGCCATGCATCAAGAGTCTGGTCGGGTGAACTCCTTAGCATTGGTTGTGGGAAGTGGAGAGGAGAGGAGATGGTAATTAGGTTGAAATATTGTAGTGACTAGGGTTACTAGGGATATCAAGAAAAGAAAATTTGGATCTTTATGTGAACTTCCCTTTCCTTATGTTGTTTAGTTTTTAGAATTTATTTAGTTCTTATCTCAGTTCTCAAGGCAGAGTTTTGGGGTGGGAGTGGGGGCTGGGTGTGGGAAGAGTGTTGCTGGTCTAACTGTGCCCATAACTCCTAGTTTGGCTGCTTTTAGAGGAAATCTTTTGAACCTGAGAGGTAAAATATTTGCAATTTGAATCTTACTTCTGAAAAATTCTTCGTCTGAGAAGGTTTGAGACAAACTTTTTGGATGTTATTTGTAATTGCTGTATGTCTATGAGTTAATTGAATTGTTCTGACAAGTTTAAACTTTAACCTGAATGGTTATTTTCTCATTTGATATAGAGATGGGCTACCACAAGGTCTGGTGGGCGGTGGCGGCAACGACAGTGTTGGAGGAAGAGGAGCTGGCGGAAATGGTAATATTAATGGTGACAGTACTGGAGTTGGGAATAGTGGTGCAGGGGTTGCTGCTGGTAGTGCACATAAGCTCACTACCAATGATGCTTTGAGTTATTTGAAACAAGTGAAGGACATGTTCCAGGATCAGAGGGACAAATATGATAGGTTCCTTGATGTCATGAAAGATTTCAAGGCTCTAAGGTAAATGGGTCTTTTTATTTTTTATTGTTTTCCTTTTCTTTTTGTTAAAATCAGCCTGTATATTTGAGAAATGAATGGGAATAATTTTGTTATAACTTAAATTTGTTTCTGTCAGAATTGATACTGCTGGTGTCATTGGGAGGGTGAAAGAATTGTTCAAAGGACACCCTAATCTCATCCTTGGGTTTAACACATTCTTGCCTAAGGGTTATGAAATTACCCTAGCCAATGAGGAAGAGGCTCCACCAAAAAGGACAGTTGAGTTTGAAGAGGCTATCAGTTTTGTCAATAAAATCAAGGTGGTTTTATTACTTGAATGTTGTGACCTTAGTTTTTGAGGAATTTCAACAGTTCACATTATGTTCTTCTCATTCCTTGCAGAAACGTTTTCAAAATGACGATAATGTTTACAAATCATTCCTTGACATCTTGAATATGTACAGAAAAGAACACAAGGGTATAGCTGAGGTCTATCGAGAGGTATGCATCTCCCAGTAACCAATTGTTGTTTATTCCAGAGTATTACGTTTCAATAATCTATTTGTTTGCAGGTTGCTGAACTTTTTAGTGGTCACCCTGATCTTCTTGATGAGTTCACTCGATTTTTGCCGGATACTTCAGCTACAGCATCAGCTCCTCATGCATCAACTGGTCGTCAGTCTCATCACCGGTCTGGTGAGAGAAGCACTGCCTTACCAGCGCTCAGGCAGTCTTACATGGATGAGGTTGATTTCTGCATTTATTTGTATTGTACAGCCATTACTGAATATGGACTTGTTGATCACATCTAAATATTGTGCCCCTACAAAAATTTTAGCAACGCCTGTGGAGGGATGGGAACATCGAACCCAATGGAGGACGAGATTTAAGTGTTGAACGTCCAGATATGAATGGTGGCAAAACAGTTACAAAGCTTCCCAAGGAACACAAGAAGGTTATGGACAAGGAAAACCGGGATAGGAAAAACAGTGATCAGGATGATAGAAATCCTGACACTGAGAATAATGGGGACACTAGCATGCACAGGCTTTCTGAAAAGAGGAAGTCCACTCGAAAGGTTGAAGTCTGGGGGGGCCCTTCCAATTTGGCCTCCTGTGATGATAAAAATTCTTTGAAAAGTGAGTTAAGAGTGACCTTATTTTCAGGGGTAACATAGAAAGCTGCTTGATTTACTTTGATGTCAGCAATTACAACATGTGCCATAAAAATGTTAGCCTTCCCTGCCCTCCATCCCGACCAATTTTTGCTAGAGATGTTGGTCTTTCAACCAAATAATTGCACAGTTTGTTGACTTATGTGTTGTTTCAATGTACTATTTAAATTACATGTTCTTCAGCTACTTGATGAGGCAGAAAAACTGAAGAAAAGTCCTCCCTTTTTCTCAATGTTTGGCTTTGTGCTTTTAACAATCCGAGTCCTGTTTAATCATGTCAGGTATGTATAGCATGGAGTTCACATTTTGTGAAAAAGTTAAAGCGAGGTTACATAGTGCAGATGACTATCAAGCATTTTTAAAATGCCTCCACATATACAGTACAGAGATTATTACTCGAAAGGAATTACAGAGTTTGGTATGAACATTTTACTTCTCTATTTGCATTATTAATTACTCGAAAGGAATTACAGAGTTTGGTATGAACATTTTACTTCTCTATTTGCATTATTAAATATTTAATGTTTTTTAGTTGGAAATTGTTGGCTTGCTATGAAAAATTGAAATTACATATTAATTATGTATTTGAACTTGTTTGCTTGGATATAAAAAGCTGAAAGTACTTGCATTTGTGTAATTTGGTGGTTCATTCGTAAATTATTAACTTCTACACTTTCTGATAGTTTCTATGTTCGGCTCTTTTTTGCTCTTCCAGTGGCATTATTACCAATCTTGTCTTAACTTTTTCATTGCTGAGCTGGTCTTCTAGCATATTTCTCCTTGTGTTCACTGTTCACAATAAGTTACACCCTCCGTCCTGAAATACTTTTCTTCGATTCCTTGTCTGGATGTCTAAATTTACTTGTCCCGTTTCGTAATATAGTAATGATTTTTAACTCGGAACTTATGTTCTTCCAGGTGGCTGATTTACTTGGAAAATATCCGGATCTTTTGGAGGGTTTCAATGAGTTTTTGGAGCGCTGCGAGCGTATTGGTAGAAATTGATTTCACTGGTAACATTATGTCATAAAAAGATATTGAATTGTTCTAGTTCTAACCAACTTCCTACTTTTCAGATGGATTTCTAGCAGATGTTATGGGCAAAAGTACGTGTTTCCCTGCTATATCTTACTATTTATTTAAGCAATATGAAATTCATCTTTTTTGTGCCTCTGTGAAGATCTATCGTTTGTCGGATGTTTGATCTATCAATTATTTCTTTAATGGCAGAAACGTTATGGAATGAAGGGAACTCGTCAAAAGTGGTGAGAATAGATGAAAAAGATAAAGAACCAAAGCATGAAGTGGGAGGGAAAGAGAAGGATAAGCACAATTCAAAATATTGGGGAAAATCGATTCATGAAATTGACCTTTCTAACTGCCAATGCTGCACTCCAAGTTACCGGCTTCTTCCAGAGGATGTGAGAATTTTCTTGATGCAGTCTAACTGTTTTGAAATATTTATCCTATCATCTCAAGTTATTATCGCAAATTTTCCTTTTCAGTATCCAATATCTATAGCTAGCCAGAAGTCGGAGATTGGGGCTCAAGTTCTAAACAATCAGTGGGTGTCTGTGACATCTGGTAGTGAAGATTACTCTTTTAAACACATGAGGAGAAATCAGTATGAAGAAAGCCTGTTTAGATGTGAAGATGACAGGTATATAATGCTTTCCATTTTTAACTTTTCACACTCATGTATGACATGGTAATTGTAAGTGTGGAAAGGATTACTTGGTTCTTGATTTTCATGCTTTGCTAAATTTCTTTCCATATTGGGTAGTGCTGTAGTGCACTATATTTCAACTTTCATGTAATTTGTATAAGAACTTTGGAGTCCTGGTGAATGATCAGGTTTCAAAGATTGATGTTTATTTTGTTGTTGATTATTAAATTTCTGCTTTATGCATTTCCTTGCAAGTGGAGAGTGGAGACCCTGAATTTTTGCTAACTGAATATGCTTCCGGATTTAGATTTGAGCTAGACATGTTGTTGGAGTCTGTCAGTTCAGCTGCCAAGGAAACTGAGGAACTCTTAAACAGTTTCAATAACAACTTGTATGATTCAGATAGTTCCATACGGATCGAGGACCATTTGACAGGTGTGTGATGAAATTCCTGCTTAATGTTCTGTCATTTAACGCTTGCATGTACTGATAAGTGTGTGTTTTTTTTTTCTTTGTGTTTGAGATAGCTCTCAATTTGAGATGCATTGAACGTCTATATGGTGACCATGGCCTTGATGTGATAGACATTTTACGTAAAAATCCAGCTCGGGCTTTGCCTGTTATCCTAGTGCGGCTAAGGCAGAAGCAGGAGGAATGGACTAAGTGCCGTATCGATTTTAACAAGGTTTGGGCCGAAGTATATTATAAGAACCATTACAAGTCTCTTGATCATCGCAGCTTCTATTTCAAGCAGCAAGATTCGAAATATTTGAGCACAAAATGTAAGTTGGATATGCTTTACATGTTTGCAGCCATATTCATATCTCTGAACAGAAGTTCGAAGAATACCAAAGATGATGGTGGCTCTGAATGTCAGATGGTGAAAACCACCACAGCAAGCATAATAGGAAGTGAAAGCAGACCCACTGTTGACGTTGCAACCACAAACCTCATACAAGCTAAGGCTAACAGCAATGGTGATTCTAATAGATCATGCCACAAGGTGAATTTCAGTAATACTTGCCCCATGGTTGTGGATGCCTTAACCAAAGAGGAACCTG
>MAYD01569450.1:0-10327 GCA_001909325.1 Ruellia speciosa
TTCGACACTCATTCGCGTGGCCGACCCTGGGAATGGAATGATTAATACTTGTCAGACCACGAGGACAATGGTGAGGATGGCGATCACATTTGGAGCACCAAGGGTGAAGCAGATGACACTGACGACAGTGATTACGGTTTGTTTGCCATACTTTTTTTTTCCTAACGCCTAATTATGTGCATCTAGTATATGTCATAATATATATGCATGCTTACCAACTTTGTTTCATACTTCTTACAATATGTCGCTCAATAACTATCATGCCATTATGTAGATGGAGAGAGCTAGTGCAGATGGCATTGCAGGACGTGGCCATGGTCGAGGTTGTGCCACCTAGTCATTCGGGCGAAGTGGTGGGTGAGCCGGCGGCTCCACAGGCGGGTCGACACGGACCTTCATAGCCTGTGACGATCTAGCCAGGATGGCAACAGCAGGATGCGGGCGGGGCAAGGATTTACACGGCCAGGGCCAAGCGGAAGGGCCATGGTGACCCGATTGACACTAGATAGCGTGGGTCAGGTCCTCGGAAACCAGCTGGAGATGAGGTACATCCAGCAATACCGGGCCATGACGAGGTTGATGACCTTGTGCATCAGCCCACACCTCCACCGCCTGATGTGGGTTCGACAACACCACTTACGACATTGTCGAGAGTTTCGGGCCCCGTACATGTTCCGCCTACTATTCGACCGCCGCCTATTTAATCGCCTACGTGGACTTCGGTGGTGGGTTCTTCACGTCGCCCTGCAGCCACTGATCCTCAGGCTCGATTAGTGAGGCCACGTCTGGATCAAACCACCAATGTGCGACCTTCGCAGGGTCCGCCACGTTCATGATTGACTGATGCTCCACCACCCCAGGTACGATTTTACTTAAATCTAGTTTATTCATGTAATATTTTTATAAATTACAATCCAATCAGAAAACTTCATTATGTGTATATATATGTGTGTGTGTGTAGGCGTTTCTAATCCACCCACCATGGTGACCTTTGTAGCCAGACAGGAGTAGCAGCCTAAACCCTTGATGCTGGGCGGGATGCCACCCATGGCCAGGATACATACCTCTGCTCCTGTAGATGCTCCACCATGACCATGTACTCGTATATTATATTTGAGATTTATACATTCAGTTTTTTCAATCAACATATTATTACAAGGCATATTTCTGGTTTATAAGCTTTAACCACATATGTCTGTGTAGGGGATACCCCAACCTCGACAGCTACTCCTACTGCACCATCATAGTGGCATGGGTGCCTCACCAGATGAGCAATGCTAGCTAGCCAGCGTGGTGGCGGCCCTGTATACCCCCGGCCAACAACTACACACCGCTAGAGGTGTTGGCTTGATGACAGCGGCTGGTAAATTGAGTGAACTAATGCATCAATCGAATAACATATTCTATTTGCTTAGAAGTTCATGTGTAAATGTGAAATTGTAAATGCCGTTAATTATTCTTGTCACAACATCCAGCCATCATACCCTGTTTCCTGTTTCACCATGACTCACATCTTCCCTGAGTTCTTAGACGTGGCGAATGGGATGGTGTGGAGTTGGATCTGCTCTGAGGTGTACGAGTTCTATTGGTCGGAGTTCAAGGTAAATTGTGCATGTTTATTTCAATTCATTACCAATTACATGTAGCTTTCTACTATGTTTTGTACATCACATAATTTATTTATCATTACTAATCCACAGTCGAATTTGGTTTTATAGAGATTCTAGTATCGGGATGAGGATACCTCAGAGCACACGATGAAGCAAGCTTTCCGGGAAGGCCTACGGGGGCAAGCTAAACAAAGATAGGGGCAAGAACAGGAAGCCATTGCCTGATGCGGCATGGGAGGATCGGAAGGCCTTCTTCATGGGTGACCCCAATTGGCGGCATCGGTCGGAGGTGAACCGTCGTAATCGGCGGTCCGGCGCGGATTCGAGCACTCCAGCTGAGGGCACACATACTACTGGTGCTCGATCATTCAGCCAAGTACGAGATGATTTAGTATGAGTATCGTCAAATTTGATTTCATTTAATTTTTTATTCCTCAGTAGAAAAAGTGAAAAATCCAAAAATATCCTTCTTTTTTTATTCTGCCGTATGTTTTGCTTTTGATCTTTATCGATATTTGTTAAAATGCTTTGTTTCTGCTTCGTATTATATTCTACATGAGAAATCCTTGAGGATAGGCCTTTCAATCACTTAATTTCATTTAGAAATAGCTGAGACATGATCAATTGAAATTTGAGTCAAAATTTGTTGAATTTTGAGTTTGTTTTGTTTTGTTTATTTGCCCTCTAAATGATGCATGCTTCCTTGCTTCATGAAATTGTGTGATATCCAAACTTAGGTGTATTGTATATGCTTGTTGAAATAAGGTTTTCACTTGTTAAAGGCGAAATTGCATAGCCTATGTTCTGTTTTGGAGGTTGAATGGGAAATTATACATATACGTGGGAGGTTCTATTAGGTATGCTATTTCGGGGCTAATATTTCTTGAAACTTTGATGTGTTAGAGTTTTTTTGGTTAAATTTGACATAAAAATTCGAAGAATTGCTATTTTTAAGCCCTCGTTGAAATTCCTTGCCATTTTGTTGAATTCTGGGGGAAGATTGTTGAATCAAATTGATATAGAAAACATGAAATTTTTTCAGTGAAATTTTACCAAAAAGTACTTCATGGAGTCTATATTTAGTGGTTAAAATTTGGTGTATTTTGGCTCAGCCTTTTGGGAGATATAAGGATGTTTTTCTGATTGCGCATTTCTCGCGATACAATTTTCTGTTGAGGTTATAAGGGGTCAAAACTGTTTGGATTCGCTTGATTCTTGTTCTGGAGGTTTCCTAACGCATTGAAATTGCTACCTGTAAATTTTCAGAATTTTTGGTGCTGATTTTCTTGGTGTATAATCGCTCAAAAGTTGAGTCACAGTTTCTGTCAACTTCTAGAAATTCACTGTTCTGGGGAAATTTGTGAGTTTCGATTCTTTTGATGTATTTTTGCTAATTATTGTTGGTGTTTTCTATGCATGTATGTTTTATAGTCGCCAATGGTGGCATACGAGCCACCATGGGAGTGACATCCATAGAGATGCATGCAATAAAGGATCCACCGACCGATGAGCAGCAGGATGAGCATGTAGATCAGCAGACTGATGCCCATGATGAGCATGCAAATCTCAAGCAGTCCAATGCACCCATGTGGGTGAATCGGATCAGCGCAGCGATGTTTTTAAGTTTTCCTACTCATCGAATAAAGCAAATTAAACTAATTGATTTCATTGTAATTGTTCATTAAGGTCATCACTATTTCAGGATTTGTGGGAGATTCTGCTTCAGTGGACCTCGTAGTTGCCGAGGGGGCCTGATGATCCTCCCATCAATGAGGACACATTCACTATAGGAAAATGTGCTAAGGCGACAAAAACCAGGCAAGGATATGAATTTCTTTACCTGGAAGCGAGGACATAGGCGAGGAAATATTGCCCAACTGAAATAAGGTGACGAAATATAAACCAGCATAAAGGGAGGAATAAGGCCAGGACTTTTTCTGTCCTCGCCTTCCACTGAAATAAAATTAAGCCCTAGGTCCGGGCTATTTCACAACATGCTGAGAAATTGAGCTCAACCCTTCTCTCTCGACAACCAAAATTGCCCAACTCTTCTCTCTCGACCGAGCCATTCGAACCAGGGCACGCAGGCAGGGCCGTCTCAAATTTTTTTAGGGCCCTGAGCGAAAATTAAATTTGGGCTCTAAAATAACAATAAAAAGATTAAATAAGTGAATTTTTATATAAAAGATTAAAATATGAGCTATGTGTTTATTTATATTGATAAATAAATAAATAAATAAAAAGGGAATAATAAAAAACAATAAAAAATTAATTAACATATTTCATCTCTGATCTGTTGACTCTCATCTGTAAATTGGATTAGCCCTTAAGCAGCAAGCTCAGTTCGGGGAAGAAAGCATATTGACTGTGTGCATTAAAATTACAAAAATTACAATAAAATAACCAAATAAAAATTAACAGTAGGTCCGACCACTATTTCATATTGATTGAATGATTGTTAAATAAAAATTACAACCAAATAAGCCAAAAAAAACATACCAGACAACAGTGGCCGAGCGGCAGTGAGCAGTGGTATATGTTCTTTCATAAATTGAAGGTACTGAATTGTGGGAATGATATGTGAATGTGGGCTTTGATTTTGAATGTATAGAAAAAATTGATTTGATGAAGAAGGAGAGAGGTTGATTATTTAAAGGAGCAGATGAAATATTGCTCTGTTGGATTGCTGAAGTCTAAGAGTTGACTTGATCAATTAATGATATTAATAATTGCAGTTTGCAGATTTAGGGAGAAGAAATATAAAGTTATTATTAAGAAATAAGAAAGAAAGGATAATGGGCCCTTAAATTGGGGCCTGAGCGGTCGGTGCTCCTCTTATAGACGGCCCTGCACGCAGGCGGCCGGCACCGGCGTCGGAGTTCCGATCAACTGCCGGCATTGGTACATTACGTTTCCAATCGAACTTTTCGTTTCCAACCGAACATACCAGTTGTTTTGATTTGGTGTTTAGACCTAGGACATTTCGTTTCCAATCGTTTCAAATGTGATGATTTTGTGTGTTCTGCCGCTGTGCCGCTGTGGGTTTTTTAAAGTTTTTAAAGTTTTTTACTAGTTTTCTACCTTTTATCTGTGTCGCTGTGCCGCGATGGTGAGGATGGACAAGTATGTATTGATTTATTATTCAATGATTTACAGAAAGGAGGAGCACGGAAGGATTTGGTCGTTAGCTCAACAGGGCAGACTAGGGGCAAGTATGTATTGATAACTAATGATGTTGATAACTAATGACTTTTGTAAATGCCTGATGCAGTACTGATACTGGTGTTGAAGGCAAGAGTACAGCAGTTGTTTCCACTAATATTTCTTCTGAAAGGTAATCGTTTTGTCTTGTGTGGTTTTGCTTGCTCAAACTCTCATCGCAGAAGGCATATGAAGTATGAACACAAGTTAATAGCAATTCTGCCGGAGTTTCCCATATTTCCTTGAGTTGTGTAGCTGTTCTTATTGTGTATTATGGACTGAGGGAATAATAGCTCAAAACCTGTAACAATGGATACCCACATCCACTGATAAAAATTTTGTTTGTTGATTTTCAGAAATCTTTCAACTTCTGCCATTATGGAAAGAATTCCCAGTAGATGGCCTCGTCCTATCTACTAGTTAAGAATTATAGGGTAAGACATTTTGTTAAGCATATGTAAGAGATTGCTGCTGAACCTAAAATGGCTATTTGGGACCTTCAGAACTACCTATGTTGTTACTCTTGTATTTTTAAATTTGTCCATCCTCTATCCTTATAAGCACCGTGTGACTAAATCATAATTTTAAAGTTTTTTTACTACTTTTCTACTTTTTATCTGAGGTACTGAGTTTGAATTATCATATTATATGATTGGATATTCCATATATAGCATGAATTCCAAGTCTATCTTTAACAGAGGTAACTTAGATCTTTTTTGGATTGTTTTAAATGATTGGTTTAACAATCAACATTTTATTTGAGATATATAATTGAAAAATATGGAACTATGCATGTATGCTTCAAAGTTCATGGAGTTTTCTGCATTTTCTTGATAAGATAAAATGACAGTGCACATGCATTTTGAGTTTGCAAGAGCTTTTACATATTAACAAGAAAAGGTAATCAGCTGTTGTTATAACTTATGAGGTCTGCTAGTCAGCATTATTAACTTTTGAATGTCCTCGCCTGGTTTTTGAATATAAAAATAAGCCCTAGGCTCGTGACTTCATAACGACAGACCACATCTCACTCGCTCAGTTCTCTCGCTTCCTAAGAAGGTAAAGTGTGTTTCCCCCAATATCGAATACTTGAAATGTTATTGCATGTTAGATTGAATTGATATACTTGCTGTTTGAAAATTTTCATTAACACTTGATCTAGAAACACTGATATCCTGCCATATTTTTACATATAAGACTTAGATTGAATTGGAATACTTATTGTTTGAAATGCTATCGAAAAATTGAAACTAAAGTTGCTGTTAGGGTTCTGTGTATATATGCAATATTTGTGGGAGGAAAACATCAAACACAGTATATATTTTGAGGGAGGAAAAACATCAATATCATTTTATGTTCTCTTAATGAAAATAACAATACTTAATTGTTTTTCTTTCTCTTATTTGCAGGAAGTCCTTGCGCTCGAGGCTATTATTCTCCTCACAGCCTAAGGCATGGACAGGGTATTGTACATGATCTTTGTAGGACTCTTGATTTCTTGATTGTTTTTTTACCCTTCTTTTAGGTATCATTTGCGGTGGAGAAGGATTAACTAAATAAAGAACTTGACATATCTGAATTTTCAATATCAGTTTATGTTCTTATTGAAAATGACAATACTTAATTGTTTTTCCTTCTCTCATTTGTAGGAAGCACTTGCGCTATAGGCTGTTATGTTCCTGAACAGCATGAGGCATTACACGTGAGACATGAGACAGGGTATTGTATTTCTGACCATACCCGAATTTTCTTGCAACTTATTGCCTTCATACTTTGGTTTCAGACTTTCAGTCTTCCTTACTTGAACTTCTTTTTATGATTATTCTTTTGAAGCTTGGATCAACCAGAGGTTTGTGAAATTGGGGTTGAGGTATATTGTTCAATCTTTTGGAATTATATTTCATTGCTCGTCATCTGAATTCTTAAACTGTTGGGATTGGAATGTAACCTCTGTATGTTTATTTATTTTCAGGTGGTATACTATCTTGTGTGGGAGATAGATGAAAATGGGATGTGAAATCCTCATAAATACTTAAACTTGACTTGAATTTGTATGTAGTTAAGTTTTTGAGCTTGAATTGTGGTTTAATGGGATGGGATGGGATGGGACAGACAACCATTTTCATTTACATGTTTACCTTGACTCATAAATAAATAGCATTTACTGCATTGACTAAATCATGCATGCATCTTGTTGCCGCTGCAGTTGGGAAGGACTTATGTTACCTGATATTTTATTCTCTAGCCTTTCAATTTCTATGTGTTAACTGGCATTGCCTTAAAGATTTATATCTCATCTTTTTTCATTATGTCAGATGTGAATGTGCTGTTTACTTGAATCTTGTGGCAGTTTGTACATTGCAGGTGTGTTTTGCAGGAGTATTTCCTGATTTCTCTGTGTGCAAGACTATTGATCAATCAGGTCTGTTGCTGTTATTTTCTACTTGAGTTAACTCTTCTATTGTGTTGTTCTCAGCTTAGGATTACTTGGAATACAATTGATATTGATAATAACATTCTAGACTTGATTACTTGGAATACATTACTTGTTCTCAGCTTAGGATTACTTGGAATACAATTGACAATTATGGGTGTTGAAGATGTCTCTTTCGTTCAAGAAGGTGTGAATCCTTGATTTGTTTTCCTAATATTTCGTTGTTTATTAAAAGGTTGCTGTGCGTATAATTTTGAATCATCTTCAGACTTATTGCTTTTGTGTTTTGTAGCTGAATTATTATCAGGTGTTTATACAAGATTTTGTCTCATCGGCCCTTGCATTTTTGCTCAAGGGTGAAGGGGAGATAGTGAAGAATGTCTTGCTGCATAACTTGCAGCTACAGGTAATCTCATTTTCATCCTTTCTGGTAAATGCAGTTCTTGTGTGTGAATGCATTGAACTGATTATTTGGTTGTGGTTTTGTGAAGTGAAGTTAGGAGCAGGGGCTATAGTGTGTGTAGTGGTAGCTTCTTGGTGGATGTTCTAATGACTGTTTTTGCTTGCTGAACTGATTAGATTTTTGAAATTGATGATTTGGTCAGAAAACAGCTTTTATTCTTTTTGAGTATGAGAGGGAAAAGAGAATTAGCTACATCAAGTTCCTTGGGAAAATGCGTCATGGCTTTGTTACTTGATAGTTCATCATTAATTATTGTATGTGTTAAGAATTTTTAAATATGAACTTTGTTTCCCTTATTTCAGTAACCTTTCTCATTGTCGAAAAATTTCTACCATTTTCAGTCTGCCATCCACTTGTGGCTCATTTTTTTTGTAGCGGCAGTGTTTCAATTGAATTAGACCACTGATATGGAAAACTAGTGGTAATGTTTGTGTCCTGTTCTGATAAAATTTGGAAATTTAGTATGTGTTTGCTATAATCCATTTGAAACTTACATATTGACTTTCACCTCTAATGAATGTAGCTGATTTTGTTTGATAACACAAGACTTCTCAAGCTTTGGTTTCTTTTTCATCCTTGTATAATTGCAGCATCCTTTCTTGTGACATCAGTTTTGGTGGAATGGCATCTTCTCATTTTTCTATTTTGACCTGCTGCAAGAAATTGTCTCGATTCACCCAGTTTTATTACCACCAAACCTAACTCCTGCACAATCAAATAGAGTTTGCAATGCACTTGCTCTTCTTCAGGTAGTATTTTTAATAAATGTTATTCTTAGTTTCAAATAAACTTGAAATCTTCTTGTTCTCTTTGTTTGCTTGCTGTGGAGCTAATTGATTCATTATTATAATTTTTGTGCTTGTAATAACTATGCTATTATTCCTGTCCTTATAGCTTTTGTTCTGCAGCTAAGTGAACAATAATCATCACAGGCTACATCGGTATTTAGATATACATAATTAACATGGATGATGTTGCTGTAATGATTGTGAAACTGCAGTTGTGGGCTTTGTTTTCATGTGTGGGGCATGTTATTCCCCCCCCCCCAACTAGCTTCCTTCAACAGACAAAAATGTTATCCACAAGGAACTGACTTATAATTAGGAACTAATGCTTAAGTTCAGGAGTACAGCGTAGACTCCGAAAGCATTGTTAGCATTAGGCTTATAGCCATAAGTGGTGATGTGATCTTGTTCATTTGATATACTGGCACTGGAACATATTACCATTGTTGATTCATTGCTGATGTACTTCGTTTATTCTGTTTTGTTGCTGGATCAGATTACTGATGTGGAATAATTGCTGATGGGATTGTATATCTATTAAATGAAGTGAAACTGCTTGGATTTGTTTGCATTTGTATGTTTTTGTTTGTGCTCACATATTATGGCTGCTGGTAATATTCCAGGCATAGCTTTTGAATGCTTTGTTTCTTCAACAGCATGAACACTACCCAAGGATTAGCCAAAATCTCCATTTGTAGGAAGATACTGAAGCATTAATTAAGCAACTAAGGAAGAGTTGGCATTTGGGAATATACAAGAAATTGAAGCAGCAATCAAGTAGCGGCTTAGAATGTTGGCATTTGGTTAAAAGAGGCTGAAGAAATTCAAGACTTCGGGAGGATAATTGTGTTTGATGAAACTGTGTTTTATTTAACGTTTTTGTATTCAATAACGCTTTTGTATTCAACATTTTTGTATTCTAACATTTGATATTCAATATATTTGTTTTGTGATGGGCTATTATTTAGATTGTGTGTTTGTAATATTTATTGGCATTTGGAGGCTAGAATGCAATATATACAACCTGAAACTAGATCTGGTGAAAGAGTGAGGCGACGAGCGACGAACCTCTAGTAAAAGTCCTCGCCTGGTTCGTCATCTGTGTCCTCGCCTGGTTCGTCGCCTCGTAAGGCGAGGACACCTCCAGCACCAGGCGAAGGCGACGAGCGACCTGGCAAGGAAACATTTTCCTCGCCTGGTTCCTCGCGGCGAGGGACCAGGCGGGGAAAATGGACCAGGCGAGGAAAATGGTTCCTCGCCTGGTCGCTCGTGAGGAAAAATGTCATCGCCTGGTTGCCATTTTCTAATAGTGGTTGTTGATAAAGGCGACGCAGTTCTTGCCGAATAAGGAGCGTTCTAGGCAGTTGTTTGACTTTGGTTCCCAGCAGATTTGGATTCCTACTTGGGTGGCCGAGAGGCCATCGAACCAGCCTGAGTCATTGGCGGTACATCATCAATAATTCTATCGTATTAAATTTTTATTCAATATTAAACTCAAGTAAGGACAAAACCACATTAATTCTTCCATTAGGAGTTTTTTATTATGAGTTCTTCTAAATCGCTAAACACGCCCAAACTTAATTTTCTTAAATTATGTAACATAGGCACGGGCTCACAGGGAAGCAACATTTGCCGCCGTGCAGGAGGACGTACGCACTATCCTAGCTCTTCTCAGGGCGCCTGACGACATGCTGGATGGTCTAGATGTGAACTAGAGGGACATCGCCAAGTGTATCGAGAGATGAGAGGATATAGGAGGACTTGAGCCACTTTAACCTCCACCACTGCCACCACCACTTGTGCAGGGACATGGCGATCCTCTCGAGGGGGCCGA
>MAYD01569457.1:0-10392 GCA_001909325.1 Ruellia speciosa
GTGAAAGTAGGAAGTCATTATAGCTTAAGTAATGATGAATCACCCCACCCGTTACAGCTAGATCTTCCCTCGTCTAATCTTAAATTACCGGTAAACCTCTACAAGGTTGCAAATCTCGAGAGTAGGCTAGGAATGCTTAACGTGAAAGATAAATCTCCCACGGGTGGACTTTTACCCTAAGGTGATCAACCCAAAGAGTCTTTGAAGTTGGTCGTCACTCTATCTTTCTCTTTATGTGATTATCCAATTTAATGAGATGCTTTACTCGTCATTAAATGTCACGTTTAGTTTCCACTTTCTACTTTGCCATACTCAGCTCGAGACAAGGAAGTAAATGTCGCTTGCTCGGATGTTGAAAGGCTTAATCAGTTTACATGCCAATTCGATTTCATGCCAAGTTCATTAAATGCAATGTCATGCAAACACATAAGCATGAAAGCATATATTAATGAACACGTAATAGGCACATACTTTACTTGCAGAATTTAAATACGTAATTTAAATAATGCCATGCAACAGTAAAGACTACACAAACCCTAGGACTGTCTAAGGCTCTAGTCCTAGGCACGTTGTTGGGTCTTATGATTGCTCGATGTAAGTCCGTACCGTTATCAACAATCTTCTGATACTTGCTCTGGATATCAACATGGTTCGGTAACACTGATCTTTTTGGCAAGAATTCTGTAATCAAGTCGGAATAATACTGATCATGAACTGATTCGATAAGCTGACATGAGAGTAATAATTCTTTCAAATTACTACTTTTGCACTTGCAACTCTAGGATTAAACAATCATAACTATTGTTTAAACCATTACTACACTTATCAAATTATTTCTTGTCCACTATCACCATTTTGAAATAAAATAATGAAGTTAAGACTTAGTGGGAAAATCCATGTGACTTAGTGGATTCTTGTCAAACCCCACTAACTCATTTCCATCTTCCAAACTTAATCTCCAAGAATCAAATTAGGGTTTTGTTCAAGATTCATTTGAACATATCAAGAACACTTTGAAGATCATATGAACATGATGAACACATCCATAATTCTTATGTCCAATATATAAGTTCAAAATCCATAATTCCCATTTCTGCCAGCTGCTTTCATTCAATTTAAACCAAACTGATTTTCAGACAACAACACACAACACACAGCTGCAATTTACTGTCCATTTGTTCCACAAGTTCAATATCAATTTATTCCCCAAACTGCCGGCTGTTGTTCTGTCAATATTTCCATAACATCAAAACTAATTTATCAAGAACAAACACACATGCAGCCGACTGGTTCCTGCCACTTTTTTTTCAACATCAAAACAGATTCTGCAAGAACAAATACAGTCACAGATCGGCTGTTTCTGCCCGACCATAATTCAGTTACAAGGTTCAACTCAGATATAGCATTCTGGGGAAATTAAACAGCGTGCAAGCTCAATATTCGATCTATCATCCTTTAAATATTGATTTCACAGATTCATCAATTTCCCCAGCTGTAACAGCGGCTATTCTTATTCAAAATTTCTCAACAGTTGCTGCATGAACATCTACTGCCAGACACACGCTTACCTCGACCGGAATGGCAGGATTATTGGTTTGAGATGCTCAAATATTCTGACAGATTCAAAGTAGCTGTTAAGAATGAAGGCCGTCGATTTATCAAGAAAACCCCAAAATCTCAAAGTGAATGCATGTTGAGACAAAACCATGGATTGTACTCACCTTAATACAAGCAACAAGATTCTGGAATCCAATCTGCAATCTGAATTCGATCGAGTGTTCAATCGGCAGCAGTGTCTCGGTTGCAGCTGTGAGAATTCTTGGAAGATTTTGTAGTGAAGATGATGAAGATGGTGTAGACTGGAAGAGTGAGATGTCCTCTATTTATAGACATTACCTCCACTACCAATTGCATAATGTATTAATTTAATCCCCCCACAGAAACTGAAACTCGAAAGTGAATGGCGAGAATGCACTGCTGCTGTGACTGATTCATAATTAATTATGTGATACTCGAACTGCATTGCTGTAGCTGATCGAGAATCCTAATTTATTCATTTCGAGAATAACAGTCTGTGCATTTGAGACTTCAAACTCATCTAGACAATCTAGACTTTCTTCCTAGTTAAATACAGAAACTGCATGGCGAGTGTTTGCATTATTCTGGTAGTATGTTGCTGCAGCAAACGAGTTTCCATGCAGGTGCTTTTCTCTTGGCGAGTATTGGTGATTTATTCCTCAACCTTGGCGAGTATTCAATATCTCGCCAAGCTCTCGCCAAACTCCACCAACTCTCGCCAAAAACCAGAAATTCTCGCCCATGTATTCAGAACTCGTTCCTGCCATGCACCTTACTTGCTGCCATGCATTTCAACATACACAGCTTCCTGCCAAGTCTTCCAAGTATGGATTTAATGTGATGCTTGATTATGCCTTTCAAACATTTCACGTTTCCTGTCCAAGTCTTTGGAGTATGGTTCCTATGTGACACCTGATCACAACCCTCACCATTCCAGTCCTTGTCTTGCTGGATCTGAATCTGCTCATTAGCTAAATTAATTGTGATCAAATCAAACTTCTCGATTAATCACTTCATCTTATTTATTTCTTTCTTCACTCCAAAGTCCGATCGAGCCATTCGATCCATCGGATCTATTCCCAATCCGCTCAAGTGACCTTTAATTATATTTTCCGCACGTCCAAAATTAATTATTTCGAATAATTAATTTTGCGAAAAATTTATACTCGATTTTCTGCCCAAATTTCTCAACCCGTAACATGAGATGTTACAATCACCCCCACTTGGGTTAATTCCGTCCTCGGAATTTTTGACTGTTGCCTCTGATAAATTATGATCACTGTGATACGATACCCCGGGTTTTTGTTTATTGTCGGATTACACGGGTTCTGAATCACTGTACTGATCAACTATACCCTTAACTGCTTCAGATCGGTTTAACTGGAGGTTTTACTAGGGTATCACTTATATCTGAGCAACTAGCCGTAAGGAAATACCTTAACCATCTGCGAGCAGACATAACATAATGCAAGTAAATGATCATTCAATGTCCCGATCCATGGGTACCTAAAACACATTGCCCGTTTAGGGTCAACATTACATGAATATATGTCTTTATGCAAACCGTTAGGCATCTTTACATATAAACACATTAACATATCTTTATGCAATTCATTATGCATCTTTATATGTTAAAATCATGCAATTTCGAAAAATATGCATATGCTACGAGTGATTAGCCTCCTTGGCTCATTCAACTTCGTTAAGGCTATTCCCGAAGGAACAAAAATATGATGTATGCGATGCATGAACACATTCATAAAGCATACACACTTAGTAAAAACACTAGATCCTATGGCTACGGTAAGTCTCTAAAAAGATCTGTACACTGTAACCCTGATCTAGCCATTTTTGAATAACTGAGGGTATCTAGCTCTGATGTCAGACTCTAGTTCCCAAGAAGACTCATCCTGTCCATGTCGGGACCACTGTACTCTGACCAGATGTACCTCTTTATTTGGAGTTTTTCGAACTTTCGAGTCGATAATCCTGACTGGATGCTCTTCAGGGCAAAAGTCAATGAAGAAAAGGACGGGAGAGTCAGACTTTAGTGCTGCAGTTAGATTGGAGAATGAATTGAAAGCAAAACATCCTGGTCTCTTTAAATTTGGTGGGCCTGCACGTGAATGGAGACTAAGAGATGAACCTGATAATGTGGAGGAGTTAATTGATCAGTATGGGGACAATGCTCCACCTGAAGGACAAGCATCTGCCGTACCTTCGTTGAATGAATCATATGCTGAGCTATATGGTGACGTGAATATCAACTTACCTGATGAGATTAGAAGCGCAGCTTTCGACAGTAATTTGGTTGATATCTCCGTCATGGATGCGGCTGCAGGTGGAGTAGGTGGAGAACAAGTAGGAATGGCTCGTCAGAGAAGTGCAAGAAAACAACTGGATTTTGAAGATCTATCACTTGTAGATCCTATTGAACCACTGTTAGTGGAAGTTGGAGAGAAGGAAAGGGAATTACCGGCGATAGTAATTGACAGTGACGCTGAGGTGGATGAGGAGATAATCATGGAGCAAGCCGATGGGAATCCCAAGGAAATGGCTACTGATGGCCAAGGATATGAAATGGACCGGGTGATTACTAACGATCAACCCGAGGATCCCATTGAGCCGGTAGTTGGAAAGAGGAGTAGAGATAAAGCGAAGCAAGTGGTTGTCACTTCTAGTGAATCTGAGGAAGAGTCAGAAGATGAGGAAATGTTGTACAGAAGAGCCAGAAAAGCATCATTGGCAACAGCTCATTAGGAAAATGAAAGAGAGCGGATTGAGATGGAAAGATTGAGGCAAATGAGAGTTGGTGCTGGAGGATCGAGACCAGCTGAACAGGTGGTGGTAAGAGAAGAGTCTGTGGTGCCTTTAATCAAGAACGACCCAGCAGTTGGGGTGGTGAACGAAGCAGAACAAGTTCAATTACCTGAACCAGTAATAGATGAAGGTGAAGTCAGAGATGATCCTGTGGACGATCAAGGTAATGAAACTCCGACAGATACTGCTGACAAAGTTGGGGAATCAGGGGGATCAGCCCCATCAGGATCAATTATTGCGATTGCGGTTTATAGAATATCATCAAGCCGCAGAAGGTTGGGATATCGGGCAGAATCAAAGCCTACACCTTTGAAGGATCTAACTAGTGAAGATGATTTGAGGATGCGATTCAATGGGAAGTTGGAGGCGTATGAGACTTACAAGAAAATGAAAGGCAAAGGAATAGTGCTCGACAAGGGGTTTGAGGCGGAATTGATTGACCACAAGTTGATTTCTCGCATGGTGAGAATGCATAACTGGCGCAGTTTCTGCACCCATCACAATGAAGAGTCGAATTGGGAAATGGTGTGGGAATTTGTGGCCAACATAGATCCAGAGAATCAGACTACGTGGGTAAGAGGAAAGGAGATAAAAATTGATGGTCACTCCCTGAATACCTTTCTGGGAATGCAAGAGCATGAGGGGAAGGTGACATATGAATTTATGTATAGGAAAAACATGAAGACGACAGAGAAGTTGGAGGTTAAAAAGGTGGTGAGGTCAATGTGTGGGAGAGACCCGATCATGGCAGAAAGAAGACCGACTTTTTCAGACAAGGAGATTAAGTGGGAGATCAGGCCCTCTATGGATTTCTATTTTGGAAAGATAAGGCCAATTTTGCATACGTACGAGATTGGAGGCTTGTCTTTATGGGGATTGTCTGAGATCCTTTTGGGTAAAATGCTGAACGTAGGTGACTTGATCTCCAAAACATTGATCTGGAAGTCGAAAGAGGTTCTGAGCCACGCAAATTTAATACGAAGATTGTGTGATCAGGCTGAGGTCAATTTCAATGAATTTGGGGTGGCAGATCGTATTGTAATTGGGGGGGCCTATCCCACTGACTGATTGGGAACAAGAAGAAGAATTCAAATATGAGCTGACAACGGAAGAAGTGATAGGCACTCCTACTGTAGACCCTCTAACCGATGCTGATAACTCTAGGGCTCCCACACCACAATCAAGGAGAAGACCACCACCTGGTCAAGTAAGGGGTAGAGGAAGAAAGAGAGTAAGAATTGAAGAAAGAAGAGAGGCAGCGCCTGTGTTGGAACCGGAAAGTGATCCTGAAGTTGATCCTGCAGAGGATCCACAACCAAGTGAACCAAGGACTGAAGGTGGAAATGCACCAGCACCTGAGATTCCTACGCAATCTCAGGGTACACGGTTCACTGAGTTATCTCACGCTTTTGTATCGATGCAGGAAAAACATTCAGAATTAATGAATACGTTAGTGGCCTCAATAAATGAAGGAAGAATAGCTGAAAGGAAACTGGAGTTGGCTGAGAAAGAGGAAAAGAGGAAAGATAAGTTAGCTTTGGAGGAAACGAGGAGGAAGGAGAAGTTAGTGTTGGAAGAAAAGAGGATTAGAGTTGAAGAGATGAAGGCATAAGCTGAAGTAGAAAAAGAAAGGTTGAAGAAAGAGGCTGAGGATAAGAAAGCTGATGCTGAGGTTAAGAAAGAACAACTGAGAATAAAAGCTAAGGAGAGGAGAGAGAAGCCGCAATAGGATTTCTTCACACAGATGATGATGAGCTTCACACAGATTGCGTAAGCCTTTGCACCACAATTACCATCATCTACATCAGCACCTCCGACTGACCAAGATCAAGAAAAAGATCCACCACCACCGGCGTCTTAGATTGTGAGCGTTCATTGTAAACACTGCATGATTCCTGTTTTATATTCGGCAAGGAACGGATGTAATTGTATAGAAATAGGAAGCATGATCAATGTTCTGCAATTTCTGATTATTTTATTTCGGTTGTGTGTTTGTGTGTTTTTAGTTAGATTTCCTGTTTTCTTAGAATAGTTTTTCGCTTTCTTAACTTAGATTTATTGATTTTAATAATGTGTAAGTGTAACACTGTTTAGTGGAACATTTACCGCTTTTTAGTTAGGATAGGTTAGGTTGCATTTCATGGCATTGTGCATACTCTGCATCTGCATTTGCATAACATCTTGCATCTTTTAAAACCAAAACCAAGCTCAATAGCTTGTAGGATTTTCTGCATAAGTCGAACTTGATGGTTTGACGACTTTTAAATGCTTTCAAATAATTTAGCTCAAAAGTCAAGTAAGCCGATAAGCTGAAACAATAATTGCAAATGGCCAATGATGATATTTTAAATAATCAATCTTTAATTGTGAAAGTGACCTTAGACGAGAAACTTTGAAAATAATTTTAAACAGAAGGGGATGGTTTTAAATGCATAATAATATGAAAAGGCAAACTTTTATTATGTTGAAGATATAAATTACAGGCAGTTGAGAATAATCGAGGGGATACACTTGATCTACCTAGTGAGGTTTGAACCTGAGTCCACTGACTCATTATTTCTTTCAAGAGGGTACATCGCTTGTAAAAAGGTTTTAAGATGTTGTCGAAGTTTTCTCGTTGAGACCGCTGCATTAGTTCCGATGATTCAAGATATGATTGAGGCATTAGGAAGCCTTTTGAGATAAGCCTGTTCTTTGAAATATCCAACCTGGAAATCTTATCTTTAGGATGAGCCAAGTTGAGCCTATAAGCTTGTTTATTTGATAGCCACAAATTATGAGTCAAAACACTATTATTCTCCAGGCCTTCAACCTTTGTACCTTGGGCAAGGAACTTTGGAGAAACAGTGGAAGATCAAAGGCTGTCATTGTAGCAATCGAGGAGTATCAAATCCTGTCAAAGCAGATGACCCGGTTCGATCCCCGACAACATCCGGGGAGGAATAAGAAAAGAAGAATTAATCAAAAGAACAAAGGGTCCTATATGGAAGATTGACAGAATGAATTCAAAGAAAAGTGATGTCAGAAATTGCTGGAGAAAGGGACCCTGAATAAAAGCAAGTGAACAATTATCACAAAACAGTTCAAACAGGCTGTTCAGCAGACATCGATATTCCTAAAGTTGAAGAAAACGAAAAGGTGATGGAAGAAAAAGTGCAAGAATGAAAAGAAGGAATGACTGACTTGTTGTGCCAGAATTTCTTGCCCATAACTTTTCCAATACCTTCCATACAAAATGTGATGAATCAAGCCCCGTTACAACCGAATTAAAAGACCTCATGGTCTTGAATCTGAAAGACATTGCAATAGGTGGAAATGGGATGCTTTTCCAAGGTTGCGTAAGCCTGCTTATATAGTGATCTCTGAGGGATATAACCCAATTATTTCGAGTGGATAAGCGTAATTTCCGCATATACTAAATAGGTGAGGTACTAAATATAGAAGTGAAAATCCCTGAGAGCGTTCAAAATGTTGTCTATTTATTCGTTCTTCGATCTAATTTTAGTTTTTGCCTAAAATAACTGCAAAGCATTGAGAGCATTCCTTATTCTGTACAATAAAGCATAAATGAGTTTCGACTTAGGGGTCACTAAACAATTAAGGTGTCAATAATCTGCTAAATTGGAGGCCATAAAATAAACTCTATTTCAAGCTTATTTTGCAAACTTGATGTTTGACCGCTCCAGGACGAACGGTATTAAATGTGAGGATGTTGATGTTGGCCATTTTGACCATCATTCATCGTTTATTTTACGGCCGTTATTGGCTAATTTTACTCACATTTAATGGCAATTTACTGCTTTTGAATGAGGAAATCGAGTAATTTCAGTCTAAGTGTTGACGGGTACAAAGTCGCGAATTGTCATTGGTCCACATTCAGAAATAACTTAATTTTCCATATTTATTGCTGTGTTTTTTAATAAGGAATTTTATATTCCATTTCCTGTTTTGAATAAATGATTCAGTGTGGGGGTGTTCATTAATTGGAGGTTTCAATTGCATAAAATTGAGTCAAAATGGCACAATTTGGGACGGAAATTGGATTTTGAGGCAAACTGGCATTCATTTCCGCTATTTTGCATAAATTTCCGCTATGGGTTAGGGAATTTTCGCATAATTGTGAAATTTCCACTAAAAATTGTGAAATTTCTACTATCCTGATTTTTAAATTGCGGAATTCGAGCATCATTTTGCGTGATTTTGATAGAATTTCAAGTCTAATTGGTCAATTTCCGCTTCATATCATTTTCATGTCATTTTGCATAAATCCGCATCATTTATGTCACCCAATTGGCAGAATTTGTCATTTTCTTGCGGGAATTAAGACGGGGTCAGATTTGAAATTCATTAAAAAGTGCAAGGACTCAATTGCAAATTTGGAGAGTTGATTTGTCTATAATGCCATCTCTCACAGCTGAATCGGGGGGAGTTACACACATACAGAGGCAGTTACCAAATTGGATTTTGTTTTCTTAGTCTGCAAGTTTTCATTCATCCGAGAGTTGTGAGTAAATACAATTCCAGAGAGATCTTCTGGAGCAAGGACTTGGATGCATTGAAGATCCTGTTTCGGTTTCTGTAAGTTTTAGGTTAGCTTAGGATTAGATTCATGCCTTGATTTTATTTTGAAATCAATTCGGCAGTTTATTAGTTGTTAGTTTTTTTTAATTTCAATTTTCAGTTGTTAGAAACCTAGATCCTGTTGATTCATGGCTGTGATACTGATTTCACAAATTAATTTCATACTTAAAATGTGATTCAGATTACAGTGAGTGATTTCCTGTAGAATGAGTGTTGATTTTAGTTTTGTTGTTTTTTCTGTTTTAGTTTAGAATATGTCCGATTGAACTGTGAACTTGCATTTGGAATGAAATCTGGTGGTTTCCTTGTTTTGCTTCTCTGATTTTGTAATTTTTGGTAGATTTAGGATTTTTATTTTTCTAGTTAATTGTTCTGCGATTTGTGATTTTATGAGTAGAATAATTTCTGTGTTTTAAATTCCAACTTTTAGCATGGTAGTTGCATTATTTTTGGCAGATTTAGGGTTTAGAATTTTAATTTGTTGTTTCCAGTTTGTTAGTTATTAGATTCGTTAGTGTGTGTTCTTGGTGTAATGTGTGTTTTTCCCACCAGAATGAATTCTGCATCAATTCCAGTAAATTGGCATGTTTAGCTTAGGATTAGATTTTTAGGTGTTTTTCTTCATTTTTTGCTAGATTAGGGGTTTAATCTGATGTTTCTGTAGTTTTGCTTTAGGATAGAATTATTTAATTAGTGTTAATGAAATGCCTGCATGATCAGTAAATTGATTTGGCATGATTTCCGCTAATTTCATCAGATTCTGGCAATTTATGACTGAATTCCGCTACATGTCATTTTTCTGCTATAATTTCTGCTATCCACATAGCGAAAATTCCGCTATATTTTGCCATAATTTCGCTACATTCTGTCATTTTTCTGCAATCGGTCATATTTGCCTGAATCATGTCATTTCCGCTAATTTCATACAATCCTTGTCATATTTCATCCATTTCATAATTGTGCCATTGATTAATTCTGAATTGACATGTTGGATTTAATTGAGGTCATATTATTTTAATTAATTGGACTTTAATTGAAATTAGAATTAATTGTGCAATTTTTACTTGAGTCAATTATTGCATGAATTGTTCATTTCCGCAGCCTTGCCATAATTCCGCTATATGCCATTTTTCCGCTAAAATTTCTGCTATTCATATAGCGAAAATTCCGCTATTTCATGTCAAAATTTCGTAATTCCTATTTCATTCCACAATTTCATTTCAAAGCTGCGGAAACCCATGCCATTTTCACAATTCACTTTAATTCCATCCATAATTCACATCATTCCGCAATTAATTTCCTTCCATAATCATGCAATAGTTTTATCTTGATTTGGGATTTCATTTTCTGATTCTTGATTTAATTTTCCTCTTTTCATTTTATTCCTTAATCTGAAATTGATGATGATAAATT
>MAYD01569463.1:0-10219 GCA_001909325.1 Ruellia speciosa
AATTTAATAAAAACAATTGGATTTGAGGTAATTTGAATCTACCAACTAAAACAAAGTCCGGCAAGTTGCGACGCATCGTCCCAATGAAGGGTGGCCGAAAGGTCGGTAGTCCAACATTTTCTTATGAACAAAATTAATGTTGCTTAAAGTTCACGTCCTTAGATTCAATATATTTTTTCATAGGTTAGAAGTCAAACAAATTCCTTATTAGATTATCAGACGTTGTTATTTAATTTATTTATTCTCCACGAAAAAGGAAATTGCTCCAGACTATAGAAATCGAGAAAGCACAGGGTATAAAGTTATTACATTAAAAATAGAGGAAGAGAAAGATGAAAGATGTTTACATCCACACAAAAATCAAACATAGATTAATAATTTATTGAAATTAAAGGGAGAGGCCCGATTCCTCGTCCTCTTCAAGGCCAGAAGCGTAGATAATATACAGTGCCCAAATCAAAGCAAACACCCCCACAATGATCCATATCAGAATATTGTTGCTCAGCCCAAATGGCAGCCCTGTTCCCTCCGTGCTCATCCTCTCGTCCACGAGCGCCATCGCGGCCGGGCTCCACATCGCCGCCGCCGCCATTGCCGACGCCGCTGCCGCCGTCATCCCCACCTTAGCCTCCTTCTCCTGGGCCTTCCCCCCACCGGCGGAGCAGCTCACTCTCCCAGCCTTCTTCATCGACGGCAGCCCTATAATTAAATTAATTATGATTCAATTAATTTTAAACTACTCCCTCCTGTAAAGGATTATTGTTTGCCGTCAGAAATGGCCTGGCGACAAACGACACTTAACGGGGAGTACTATGTAAGAAAGAAAAGCAATGAACAAATGGTGATTAAATACTTACCAAGAACGGCGGAGGGGCGAGCGGCGGAGGCCTTCTGGATGAGGGCGGCGCGTGGAATGGATGACATCGGAGTGCAAGCGGAGATGGTAGCCATTTGTTCGTCTTGGATAAGGAGTCGGGGCGGAAATGGTGTTTGTGTAATGGTAAGGACAACAACTGACTGAACAAATATCTACTATTAATCAAAGTGAGTGTAATAGCAAATAGCCACAGCCCACAGGTGATTGGATTAGGGGCATAGCTTCTCTATCCACAATAGCCCAACGATAGCCCGCCACGTGTCATGTCATCCCTTGCCATCCACTACTCTTGCATTGACACAAATTGTATTGCCTATCTCTTGTCTCATCACCCAGCACGAAATAACATAACAAAAAATGTTATTTTAATAATTGGAGTAATAACAGATTAGGAGTAATCAATTAGGGGCACATTTATTATTTATTTGAGTCCTTCGAATATGTACACGGAATGTGCCTTTGTTAAAGAGTAAAACCCCTTTTAAAAACTAAAAAACATCTCAAAAATATTATTTAGGAAACAACTTAGCGGTTGTTTTGTCATTTAGCTTTTGTTCTCGACATAATCTTTTTAGAAACACATCCATATATTCCCATATTTAAGCAAAAAATAATCTGGAATTTTTTTACATGTAAAAGAGGGTGGAAAATTGAGAAAGAATTGTGGTATAAATGGTAATTTTTCTCTTAAGGTATAAAGCTACTCGTGAACATTACACTCCTGCAGATACGGATGCTCGTATTTCACATGCCTCTTCCATACGTTTTTGTACTTCTCGAGGCCGATATCCAGCCATGGTTTCTGGACTCCATCATAGTGTACGACTGCAGCATGGTCGATGTCTTCCTGCTTCACACCGGAGTCATACCCCAAGCCAAGTACATGCCAGTGCTTATCCAAGGCGAATGTTTGTTCGTAGAATGTGAGCCAGCCAATGGGCAAGCTTCCACTTTTCCACAGTGGGCGTGAAGCACCCTGCAATAATGCGATGCGATTTGTTCACAGTGTCCAAAGTAATGGCAAATACATAAATGCAGTGATTCTGTACAATGTACTCACCAGATCAAGATACTTTTGATAGGTCCTTGTTAAATCCCGACGCCTCCATTCCTTGAGGTCGAATACATTCATCCCAAAAGCCCACGTGCATGCCTTGGCATCAATTGTTTTTGCTATTACAGGATCTGAGAAATTGATGAACATGTCCATACGACGGAATGAGGGGTCACCCTTGTTGCAATTCTGCACAGCGCCATTTACTTTGCCTCTCATGTTGATGCTCCAAAGTTTTGTCAAATCCCTTTGCACCACAACGTCATGATCGAGGAGGACAACCTTATTCAGACGGGGGAAAATGTCGGGCAAATAAAAACGGAGGTAGTTCAATTTAGAAGTATATCGTGGGTCGATTGAACCTTCCCGCTGCAAGATTGCGTTGAATTTTGTGGACAACCATTGAAAATGTTCGATGCTTTCCACATGGACCATACCTCGTCCAGGTGGGTTGGATAAGAACCACATTGACATTGCCGGGAAATTTAAGGAATCGGTCACTATATGAAAAACTACTCTCTCTGGCTCCTGTGGACAGAGAAAACTAGGTTTTGTTAGCATTGAGTTACACGTACAGTTTAGAAACAATCCAGGGATTTTCTGACAAAAAGGGACTTTCTACACCATCCTGCAAATTCAATTTCACAGGAAGGTCCATAATATTAATGTCAATTAGTTTGATCGAAGTTAAAATAACAAATGCACCAAAAAATGAAAACAATATTGATGGAAAAAAGGGAAGCATGGGTCAGCAACTTACCCTGGCAGTTGAGATGGTTGATTTAACGACAACGGAACACGCCAAGACATTGTCTGAGAATACAGCAAAGTGATACAGACGAGGATCCTGCATTTTACGTTTGTAAGGAAGTTCCCTTTTTTTAGGCTCCAGAGCAAAATATTCAGCAGTCAACCTCATCAAGAGGCAATGAAGACCTTTTGGAATGGTTCTTCCACCAACAGCTTTGAGAAAATTTTCCTGTTTTCTGTGAGACTCGACCTGCTCTTCAGCATTATAAGTCATGGCAAAAAGTTTCTTTATCATGGCTGCACAGTCAGGGTAAATACGATGTGCTTTTGACAAGGTAGACTCCATTGCTGCCATCTTCTGCAGGGCACTGAAGTAGTAGCAGCCCATTAATTATGTGCAGTTCACTGTGGTGTTCTTACAGAAAAATAGCCTGTGGTTTCATGATAATCTAAACCCAACTTTCATACTTCTAGAAGGGGATAAACAATCACACAAATATACTTATATGTGAAGTATCACAAATTGGTTGACTGAGCATGACTTGTCCAAACAAATAACACTTAAATTAAATAAATTCAAGTAAAACATGAAAAATTGTTGAACTCATTCATGAGCAGATTAAAGTTGCCAAGGCAATTTGAGAAGATGGCCTGCTGGTAAAAGTTCCGACCCATGAAAAACCGACATAAACCCAAAAAAAGACCAATGAGGTAATCCCAAAATAGTAAGTTTTCAATTCCGAGGTACCCATGGTTGGCATGTTATAACCATCTACTTGTTTAGAGAGCTAATAAGACATGATAATAAAAGCCAGTGATTTTGTTCTCATAATAAATCAGAATAAACGACAGAATTGAAAGTTCAAGCTCATTAGCAATTGCTAAGTTCTAATTATTAAGTAAAAAGGCCAGCAAGATCATGCTCGTCATACCAGTTGCCACCAATTGACATAATCTGATGAAATTTTATGATGCTCATTGAATTACTCCAAAGCTTAGATGAGGCACCAACAAAATGCGATGGCAGGAAATGTTATATCACAAATGCTGTACCTCCTAGAGACACGGGAATCTCTGGTGCAGTGGTTCATGCCTCGTTCAACCTCTCTCATTCGAACTTTCAACTCTCTCACAAGATGAGAATTCCCACTCGGCACTGCAAAACTCAAGTATACTCTGGCCCTAAGCACCTGGTCTTTCATCTCTTTCACCTTCTCATCCAATGCCCCCCTTGATTTGTTGCGCACAACCGAATCATTTGGCTTGGACTTTTCCTTAACAAAAGGAAGACAATCAGTGAAACGAAGGAAATTGGATGAAGAAAAAGAAAGGAGACAAAAGAAAGAGAAACTTGTGATGGCATTTATGATCTCCCAGTCTTGCAAGAGCGAATAAAGCATGATGAATAAGTTAAGCATGAGAGACAAGATGTACAGAGCATCTTTTCCTTCAAACTCGATGTGTTTGCACGTGTAATAGCTCATATACTATTAAAACGAAAGTGTCAGGAAAGCAGGTTCCCCTGATTAAAGATTAATATAACATGATTAAACGTAAGGTTAAGAAAGAAGTAGCAATCCAACAATGGAATTCATTTTATACTAATCAGAATGACATACCTTAGTCCGAGACAGAGGCATCTCATATGTCTGCAGTCTTGTTTGCCCATCATTACTCTCATCATGTCTAGTTGCTGAACTTGAATGAGAGCAGAGGAAAATGAAGGTTAATATCACCACATAGTAAGCAACATATAATTTGAAACGAAAATCAAGCGAATAATACTAACCCTCGATTTCTAAGCCACCCTTATCAGTTGCTGCAACTCTAACTTCACCCAAATTCACATCCTTGTTAAAACTAAAATGAACAGAAGAATTAGAGGTTTCATCTTTGTACACCACCATAGGTGGTACTTTCAAGTCTTCATTTTCCTCCTAAACCAAAAAATCGTGTTCAATTTAGGCACCCAAAAATTAAAACAAATTAATTTATCCATCTTCCTATATAGATCAATCCCTCTGTTACCTGCTCGATCGCACTAAGTGTTTGTGCCTCTGTTCTGTGCTTCTGCAAATTACAAACCATAGATTTGGTTATTGGGTTTCATGATCAGAGCAAACTAAAACTTCTACTACATAATCCCAAAATTAAGGCCTAAACCACTTAGTCAGACTTAAAAAAAAAACACTCCAACCCATGAAAAATGCTGCAATCACTTTTTTAAGTTGGCTCAGATTAAATGCAAGATTCTTCCTGTAAATAGTAAATAGTGGTAAATATCAATTTAGTCCTTTTACTACTAGTTATATTACTCCGTTTGCTAGCCTTCATAAAATAAAAATGAAAACATCAACTACGAGAACAGATTTCCACTACTGCAAAAGATCAAAACCGATTTTTCCACGCGAGTTCATGAGGAAGCAAAACATTGCAAATAATAAATAAAGAAGATAGTCCCGTACAATAATAGATAAATCTTCAATGAAGTCTTTGGACACTGCACCAAAGAAAAACCAACCAAAACCCACAAATCAGATCAACTAGAAAGCAACAATAAAAAGAATCAACATCACAAAAGATACGGATGCAGGTCAATCGAAGACAAGAGAACAAAACAAAACTCACCACTGTAATTAATATGCTTGAGCCTATCGAACAGTAGAAAAATTGGACCAAAGACAGAAAAGCAGAGCAAGCAGAGGATCAAACCCCTCGAGCATTTCCGATACCCCATCATCAAAGTCCCTCCCAAAATATCGAATCAATCCGCAATCTTCCTCTTCTAGGATCCAATAAAATAACAACAAAGCCACTATATAAGTAAAGAGAGAGTTCGTTTGTTCTCCCTTTTGCGGTGAACTGCAACAAGATGTCAAGATCTAGTGGAACCAATTTCCGCGTGCAGGAGAGAAGTAGTTCACAGTGGATAAAAATGGAATTAAAAATTGGAGAGAGCGGGGAAAGCGGGTATCCATGGAGGTGGCACGTTCGCATTCGGAGAATGCGATTAGTGCTTGAGAATTGGGATTATAGTGGGAGGGAATTTGGAATTTGGGAATTGGGGGAATTAGGGATTTATATCATGTGGATTCTGGGCTTCTGGGAGGTTTTGATGGAGGGAATAACGAGGTAATGATGACGACGGTGGATGGTTCTTGGAGAATTCCGGGAGCTTCACATTGGAAAGGTGTGAGCCGTCGATCCTGTGGACATCGCGGTATTTCGGGCTCCGGTTCTGGGGTCCCTGGAGTTACTGATTGTTGCCGAGATTGGTGGTGGGGACATGTGCTTGGGTGCCCTTTTTATCCATTGAAGTTTATTGTGAATTGTGACAGTGAGGAGAAATTTGAGTGGTGTTCAAATGTGGTTGGATGTGGAATTATATTTCTTTAAATTCAATTAATTGCTCATAATTGAATGGGCCATTGGTTGAGTAAGAATGCATTATGGACATGGTGTGGTTTCACTTTCAATTTTCATAGGATAATGAAGTGAAAAGCACTGCTTTTATTATTATCATCCATTCACAGAAAAAAATATGCCTTGGCAGAAAAAGAAAGGTAGAAGCCACAAGATGTAACCATTAATCTTTTCCGCAATTGAATTATAACTTGAGATTCGACCATCGATCATAAAATGCCAGTAATGGGATATAATTACTCATACTTTTTGATTCGGCTACAATACATAACTATTCTATTAAATACAATATTATATTAACATACACTTTAAATAAATTTAAATTTTTATCATACTAAAATCAAATTTCTATTATCAATATTATCCTTACATGTTTGTTTTCTAACAAAAAGAGAAATGTAAGAGAAGTTATCACGTGACATGTCCATCTCACCAAAACAGATGGACGCGCAACCCCCTGCTATAGGGACATTCTACTATCAGGACGAAGACATACATGGACCCGGAGGGAAAAAGACTTCCATCAACATAAAATTCGAACCTGAGCATCTTTCTTAGCTAGGGAAGGCTTAAAGGCTGCTAGGGAGCTGCAACGGGACCCCAGGGACAAGAAGGATCATCAAAGCAGAATTGCGAGCCTCCCTGACCTTTTGCACATATTTAGATTAGATTCTTTTTGTATTTACTCAAATTTCATATGTTAGTTGTTTTCCTTTAAATATTTTTTTATATTTTGTTTGTTTTTTATATTTTTTATTTCTATAAATAGGACCTCTATTTATTTGTAAAAAGACCTTTCAACCATTATAGAATTTATACACATATTTTTTTCCTAAGTCATCATGCTTATCTATCTTCTTCTTCTTCTCCACAATATTTTTCTTCTTCGCCACTTTTAACTTTATCCCTGGAATATTTTGAAGTGGTACTCACCGAATTTGAGCCAAGGCTTCATCCCTAAGACATTTTGGTCCAAATCCTACACCTTCTCAGGACTTTCTCCGTCGAGGAAATCATAAACAAAGTTTTGATCCATTGAAGTATCGCAAGGAGATCGAGATCTTTCACCAAGGGGACAATATTCGAAAACCTTGAGATTTGACACTCGTTTGATACAGGCGACAAAGGTTGATTCTCTGAGGATCCAGCCGTCTCCTTTGATTGTGTTTCACAATATTTTTATGGTAACATAATTTGAAACGCTCAGTGGGATAGCTTGACAAGGTCATATGGTTCTTCAATTAGAAATATCAAGAATCTTCAAGATTCTCACAAAAAGATTTTAAGAAGCGTCATCTTGCCACCAAAGAAGGACAATACAAGCCCCTTTGCCAAGAACAGAGACTCATCTGAGAGTGAAGCTATTGAAATCGTCCAAAATGCCGGTTTAATCTGGGGTTAATTAACCGCCTAAGTGACTAAGCATAAAAAGGAAATAAACGTCCGGAAGACACAATACCATCTAGAATTCAATACTGGCCCGAGTACAAACTGACTTAAACTAGCAATAGAGATTTGCAAAGTAGCTAGTGTAATGCCTCAGTTGAATCAATAAGAAGTGTTACTGCCATATTAGCTAATCAAAACTAGTGACTAATTAGTCCAATACGACAGTACAAGGTATAGTACTTAAAATACAAAACACATAGGAATTTATAGCTATTAAATTAAAACCTTTTGTAAATCCAGAATAAACTCAACATAATGACAGTCACATCATAAAACATCAATCACTAAACCCTCCATTTTTGCGCAGCGGAGTTATGAAAATCCACGAGAAGCGACTGGCCGAAGATATCCAACAATGCTACAACAGCGGGGAAAGGAAATCCGTGGCAAACAGGCCCTATCATTGATTTGAGATATTGATAAGGTGAATACCAGTGCATTCAATGTTATGTATACCATTTATCCACAAATCCGGGCCTCCCGCCTTATCACCAAGCCCAAGGTGCCATGGACTTATTAGAATTAGGCATGACTTTCCTATGATCTACAATCTATGTTCCCAAAATGAAGGAAAGAAGGCATTAGAGTTGGTGTCAAGTTTTAGAACCAAGATTTTTGGATTTATATATGTAGATTTTGTTGATATGTTTGATGTATTGTATCTAAAAAGTAAAAACTTCTAAAAATTATAAAAACATTGAAAGAGTGTCAATTGGTTGAATTTTGTGTAACACCCCATTCCACAACCAGAATTGTTACCGCCACACCTAACTTACATTAAGGTTCTATGCATAACCCTTTTATAAGCTTGGTGTTCAGGCTCTCTTCATTATCTTAATCCTATCAGAGTACGCTAGATTTTAGGAAACTGGTCCCCTCAGATCACAGCTCTCTTATTACTCAGAATAACATAAACACATAATGAACATATTAATATTATAGGCCAGTGTCGAAAGTCCGAAAAAGAAATAAATGTCCAACGTCGGGACTCGGCTATTTAATACAAGTCGAATAAATAATTACATAAATGAATCATCTCACACCAAGACATCGGCCGATTCTATATAGATTACATTGCTCAAATTTACAACTGAATAATAAATGATAAATAAATATTCAAGAAGTTAAATAATAATTGTAGCGGAATTTAAATCATTCAACGCACATAAGAAAACTTATAAAAAATCCCTCAACCTCACACGATACTCGGGAATCCCATTATTCTCAAGTCCTTCTAGAGTTAGAGATAGATCCTCCAAGCCCTGTTTTACACCTGCGATGCAGAAGTAGCATAATTAGTCATAAAGACTAAGTAATGATCAAACACGATCCAATTAATATGCAAATTTGAAAATCGCATGATGACCAATTGAGAACATCTCCAATATATTCGTCAATGGTAATTTTAAAAACATGCAACATAATATATAATATGTCGTGTATGCATATTTTATAAAAATGCACTTTAAAGAATGAAAGGTGACAATCTTAAATTGTCCAAACAATCTGTCAATTCTATCAATCAATCTACGGTCACCCTGAACCCCCTGGCGTATCATTTCAATGCTCACGAGCTCACAAGGGCGCCAAACAATAATCAACCACCTTGAACCCCCTGGCGTATCATTTCAACACTCACGAGCTCACAAGGGTGTCTTATGTGTCTTTATACGGTCTACCTGTCGTATCTTTACACGCGTCACATAACACCCAAGCCACTCTACAAGTTGCGGCATAACTCAGGACGCCACCTCTTACAACGCGTGTGGTGTAGCTCGAGGCAACCCTCACTTAGCGTGCTTCATAACGTGGTGAAACTCAGATTTTCATATAAAGTCAATTTCCTATGTGGTACGAGTGAGGACACACCCTCAACGTACTCATGCATAGAGAGTTTCAATTTTAGAGAATTCGACATCTCTAGTTATTAAACACGAATATGCATGTTCACACATTTCAATCAAGGTATCATATTGAATGCAGTAATTTAGTAATTACTTGATGCTAATAAGCAAACAGGATAATCATAACAATTATCATTTATCAACATTCATTCATTCATTGGTAAGTAAATAAATAAATACTCGCGTGTATTTAAATTTACCAGGGCGAATAAGAATCAACACTTAATTTAGTTCGGACTTATGGTTGCCCAAGTGTAAGAATCATTACCGTTATCTACAGTTTTTTAAAACTCTACTGGTCACGATCACAGGTCAAATCTTACAGGTTCCACTTGTCCAAAGTCTTCATGTTCTCGAAACCCGTACCAGAGCACCCTACAAATCGAAATAGGGTTCTATAAATTATCCTTTCTATTTTAATTTTTAAAAGATTATAGACATTAAATGTCTAAGGATAATTAAATCAAATTCAACATTCTAGGGACATATATTGTCTTAATTCCTTTATTTCGCAAGAGAAAATTCTATATCTCGGCCTCATCAAGAATAAACCATCCAAGGGTTTAATTCTTAAATCCAATTAATTAATTAATTAACTTAATCTCAAGTGTTACGACCAAGCCCTATTTCTAAGTAATAATAATCCAATTTAATTGTTATCCAAACAATTAAATAAATTTAATAACCCTTGGGTTATTATGTTAGTTTAACATTTCCATTTTGTTAAACTGCTCAAATGTATCAAGTGTAGTATCTATTTGC
>MAYD01569466.1:0-11598 GCA_001909325.1 Ruellia speciosa
AGTTGCATTACTGCAGAAAATTCACAGGCATTTTATTGAAAGCGGTAAATCTGTACAATGGAATAATAAATTCCTTATTGAAAACCAAATGCAGAAACATGAAAAATAGAGTATTTTCTGAATGTGGACTCGCATAAATTAAGAATTTGCCACGAATCGATACTTAGACTGAAATTACTCATTTTCCTTATTTGAAAGCAGAGAAAACTATTAAATGTAGATTTTTTAGCCTTAAAAAGGCCGCAAAATAGAAGACAAATGATGGTCAAAATGACCATCATCAAAGTGCAAGTGGATCTATAAAGTGAAGGAAGGAATCCCGGGAATTGAGAAAGCTCGCTATAAGGCAAGATTAGTTGTGAAGGGATTCAGTCAGCGAGAATGAGTTTACTACAATGAGATACTTTCGCCAGTTATTTGCCACACATCAATTCGCATTCTTTTAGGACTTGTTGCTAAGTTTGATCTTAAGTTGGAACAACTTGATGTTAAGATTGCATTTCAACATGGCGAACTTGAGGAGGAAATCTACATGGAGCAACCTGAGGGTTTTGTGAAGCCTGTCGAAGAGCACTTGGTATGCAAATTGGAAAAATCTCTTTATGGCCTCAAGCAAGCACCACGACAGTGGTACAAGATATTCGATTCCTTCATGGCAAGCCAAGGTTATTTGAGATCTTAGTTTGACGATTGCATTTATGTCCAGAAGCTTGGCGAAGATTATGTATACTTGCTACTCTATGTGGATGACATGTTGATCGCATCTCACGACATGTCCTTGATCAGGAAGCTGAAAGGGCAATTAAGTAGCGAGTTTGATATAAAGGAGTTGGGAGCAGGGAAACAAATTTTGGGAATAGAGATCACTTGCAACCATGAATCAGGAACACTAGTTTTTTTGCAAAAGAAATACAAAGCGAAAGTTTTAGAGTGGATCAACATGAAGAACGCTAAATTAGTGTCAACTCCATTTGCTGCTCATTTCAAGTTGTCTAATGAAAACTCTCTTTCTTGCGAGGCTGATAGAAATTTTATGGCGAATGTGCCATATTCGAGTGCAGTTGGCAGCCTAATGTATACAATGGTGTGTACTCGGCCAGATTTGGCATATGCAGTTAGTATGGTGAGTTGCTACATGCACAATCCTGGAAAGGCTTACTGGAATGTAGTTAAATGGATTTAAGGTATTGAAAGGATAAAAAAGATTCAGCTTGATATTTGGCAAGTCTTATACTTATTCGCCAACTGTAACTGGATATGTCAATTCCGACTATGCTAGCAACCTTGATCGTAGAAGATCGTTATCTAGCTACATTTTTACCTTAAGTGGAGGAACAATTTGTTGGAAAGCTTGCTTCAGTCCATTGCTGCTTTGTCGACAACTGAAGCTGTGTATGTTGCAGCCACTGGGTGTTATGGAGGCGATATGGCTGAAAGGACTCATTTTAGAACTTGGTATTCAATAAGATATCTTTCAAGTGTTATGTGATAGCCATACACTTGACGAAGAACAACCGATATCATGATAAAACCAAGCATATAGCGATCAAGCATCACTTTATTCAGGATGTTGTATCTTTAGGCGAAATTGATATTGCAAAGATACACACTTCAGAGAATTCTACAGATATGTTGACAAAATCGCTTCCATTGGTGAAGTTCAACCATTGTCTGGACTTAGTCAATTTCGCTCTGGTATAGCCCCACTTCTCTTTTTTTGCTCTCAGTTGTTTGTCCAAGGTGGAGAAGCACCTGTTCCACTTCCCAAGTCAAAGTTGACTCTCACTCTGCTCATCTGTCAGATTGTTTTGGGGAAGCGTGTTGATTCATCACCTTTTATACTTTTTGTACCATCAGCATTTATTACATATACTTTTGTATTCCCTAGATCGGAGGGAAAATTTGATGTATATGTATTTGAGTCTGAACAACTAGAAAATGGTACAGAGAAAGTATACATAGTGTGAGATATCCATTCTTGAGAGTTTTGTGAGGTCTAGAGATTAAGAAAGTATTTTGTAATCTTCACCATCATTCTTAGGGGATTTATTCTGGCCTTGTCGCCGTGGTTTTTTTCCAGTTTTGAGTTTCCACGTAAATCTTTTGTATATTTCTCAAATTAATTTTGTGTTTTATCTTGCTATCTTTACTGTTCATTTGGTTTTACTTGTTTGTTTCTGCTGCCTCCGATTTCCAATAAAATTTTTGCGTAATATTTATTAATTTGATACGTGATCGTTAACACATATCCTTTCAAAAACCACCCAAATAAAAACATCCGATTAGTTTTCACACAGTCGATTGTTACTACTGTTTTCACAACCGTACGAGCGTTTGAATTCAAGACTTCTAGGCAGGATGGAATACAAATCCTGACCATTCACGTTTCGGGAAAAGGAAAAACAGAAAAATCACATTTAATTCAAATATGGGGCGTGCGAACCACGCACTTCACTAATGGCCTGTACCAACCAAGATATGGATAAAATAAAGTGAGGACGAGGACGGTTTGTGGAGTTTTGTTTGGTGTGGAACCTTCTACTGAATTCCACCATTCAAAATTCCTCCAATCTCGTCCACCTTCGCAACCCACACCGCCCAATTTTCATTCCCGCACCTATTAATCGCAGTTGTTAACCCATGCCCAATCGCCCTCGATTTTTGACTCATTGTATTCTCAAGATTCTTCGCCTCAATCGTCCCTAATATATCAGGGTCATACATGGTGTGACGCCAGTAATCGCCGAAGAATCTTGTGTCCCGTCCCGTATTTTCGAGTCATTATTGTGGGGCCAACACACAGGCACGTGTAGTCTTCTTTACCAGTCTTTGGTTTTAAATTGAGTGCGAGAGGAGAGAAGGGAAAAGGAACAAGACGATAAGGGGCCCCGTCACTACCAAAGAGGGGAGATTTTAGTGAATCATCCTGTTGCAGCCCAAGGAAAAATCACTTCTGGGTATTAATTTCGTTTATATTGTGAATTGAGGTAAAAGGTTGCCAATGAGGAACTCGTGGTGGGGGAATATAGAAGCTCCAATTTTTTCTTCATGCCCAGAATAAGGAACCTCATTGAATATCAAGAGGGTTCCTTCAGAGTTTTTATGCCTCGTCATTGAGCGAGGCATTTCTTCATTCCATTCACATTTTTTGCGATTGATGATTAAGGGCCTTCTCTTGTTCCACATTGAAGAAGGCTCTTGAAAGAAAAGAATTTTATTCGTGCGATTTCGATTGAAAATTTTTGTTTCCTGTCTGTGTACATATAAATTTTTGGTTTAGAAGGGGGAAGGATGGTTAGGTGGTGGATATCGTCCCTCCAATTGGCAGAGCTGTTTGTTAGTGCTTTGGTGCATCTGTTATATGGGTTTTACATATTTAGCACGGCTTTAGCGGGAGATCTCTCTCAGGCATTAAGTGATAGGATTTTCATGGCCAATGTGGCCGATGGTTTGAAAAAGGAGGAGGGTTCTTCGAGAAACTCCACCAGCGTTGATGATTTGCCTCCCATTGTCTTGGTTCATGGAATCTTTGGGTTTGGAAAGGGGGTATGTACTGTAAATTAAATCCCTAACCTTGAATTGAAATTGGGATCTTCGTCTTTTGAATAAATAAATGCATGTTTGATGTTTTATTCCTGTTTGACAGAGGTTGGGAGGTTTGTCTTATTTTGCTGGAGCTGAGAAGAAGGATGATAGGGTTCTTGTGCCTGATTTAGGCTCATTAACCAGCATATATGACAGGTGCGTGTGATTCTAGTAATTCATTGCGCCTGTTTTCTGATTTGGTTGTATATTGTAATTCAGATGATATTCATTTGGGCGTGGATGGAATTGTGATTTGATTTAAAATTCTGTTGGGATTTCGGATTTAGGGCCAGAGAATTGTTCTATTACCTGAAAGGAGGGCTAGTTGATTATGGAGAAGAACATAGCAGGGCTTGTGGGCACTCTCGGTTTGGCAAAGATCACGGAAAAGGTCAGAAGTTTGATCTGCAAAATACAAGGACAAGAATTTGTTCATTGTTCTTCATTTTATATATTTTTGCAATATTTGATTGTTGAAATTGAATAATTCAGGCAACTACCCTGAATGGGATGAGGATCATCCGATTCATTTTGTTGGGCATTCCGCAGGCGCACAGGTTGTCCGCGTCTTGCAACAGATGCTTGCTGATAAGGTACAATCTTCTCGTTATCGAGCAATGTGGCACTTAAAACTATTGACAGCTTTGAAACTGATTAGTTTGGTGTAATTTAAGGCATTCGTTGGATATGAAAACACCTCACCTAACTGGGTGCTGAGCATAACCTCGTTATCTGGAGCATTTAACGGCACCACACGAACTTACCTGGATGGAATGCAGTACGTCCTTACTATTCCCTTTTCCTTAACCATAGTCTATCAATATTCGATTTTGCTGCAATCTAGACGAGATAGTGTAACATTTTATTGCTGAGCGGGTTGAATGTTTACTAGTTTTCATTTTTATTGGTGATTGATTTCGATTGTCAACAGGGCAGAAGATGGCAAGTCATTGAAGCCTATCTGTCTGCTGCAGCTGTGTCGCATTGGCGTGATTCTCTATGACTGGTTTGATATTCCATGGCTGAAGGAGTATTACAACTTTGGATTTGATCATTTCAACATGTCTAGGAAGAAATTAGGCATTTGGGGTCTAGTTGGTTGTCTCATGGGGAAGAGTGGTCCTTTTGCAACTGGAGACTGGATTCTTCCTGATCTCACAATCCAAGGTTCCATCAGATTGAACAGTCGTATAAATACTTTTGCCGATACATACTACTTCAGCTATGCCACCAAGCGGACAAGGAAACTATTGTCTCTTACAATTCCCTCCGGCCTTTTTGGGATTCACCCTTTGCTGTTCCTCCGAGTTCTGCAGATGAGCCAATGGCGACACCCTCCTGATGTCAATCCTCCTTATAAAGGTTACCGGTGAGTCATGCTTGCTTTTTGATAGTGTATCCTACAAACATAAATTGGGTTTGAATGTTCTCCTAAAACATGAGTTCATTTTTACAGGGATCAAGATTGGTGGGATAATGATGGAGCTCTCAACACCATATCTATGACACACCCTCGTTTACCTATCGAGCACCCAAGTCGTTTTGTTGTGAAGGATTCGGAATGCCATCCTTTACAGCCCGGCATCTGGTTTGTGCCCTTTTTCTTCTACTCTGACACCATCATTTAGTCCCCTAACGTTTCTGAATTCAATAAGCCCCAAATTTGATGCAGGCATTACAGGATTGTGGAAGGCGATCACATCCTTTTCATTGTGAATAGAGAGAGAGCTGGTGTTCAGTTTGATCTGATATATGACAGCATTTTCGAGCGATGTAGGAAGCATGTACTGAGAAAGGCCCAAACAATGCCAAATCAAATGCAACAATAATAGTCCGAGATCTAATTCGTGTGGTTCGTTTATTAGGACCGTCTGCTTATTGTCGTGAAAACAGAATTATGTTACTGAAAAAGGACAAGTGATCATTACCATTTATGTTATGGCTTAGTATATTGTAATGTTATTACATTGGGACTAAGTAGAAGATAGGTTATGAGTTATTCCAATTTGTCAGCTGTATAGATTTGCTTTCTTGTTTAAACATCTGTCTTTCCATCTACCTAATGATTTGGATTCCAAACGATGATTCGAGCACATGCATTTGGAATTCTGAAGTACAGCTCAGCTTCACAGTTTCACCATTTTAAAATTTGAATGGATAACCCGGAAGAAAGACAAGCTGCCAGCACATGTCTGGATTTCACACAATCGTGTCATCATCATTCACCAATAATTTTGCATCCAACGCTAATGGATAACAGCATTTACAGAAATGGAGGCAACAATAGCAACTGCAAAATGTGTAGGAATTAACTAAGGGATTAATTCCACCAAGGACAATCAACAAACTAAGTGTGGGTTCATAGTTCTTGCTCATTAATTACCAGCCAGAGACTATTGTGTACATATATACTCCATTCGCTAACAAATAATTGTCATCGTGTACGATCAACATTTGCAAGCTTGTTTCTCGACTCATCACTTGCGATTCACGTGGTTTACCAACCAGTGGATCCTTCCCATGCATTGGGCTTCGTAAGCTATGATGAGATTCAACAAATGTGATCTCCTCCACCTATTGTGAGAGGGTAATGCTGTCGTTGATTGCCAAATGAACCTAGAAATGTTTACGGGGTGGGGCAAGTTCGTCCTGCTACTTGTCCCGTTGGCCTGTTGGACCATCTGCCTCCTCACTGTCCTATGTGGGGGCCGTACCCGACATTTAATTGTTTTAAAAAAGTTTCAAAAATAAATTAATATTGAAATTTAAAGATAAAATAAACTATATATTTTTTTTATTAAAAAGAAATAACAAAAAATAATAAATAAAATTAATATATTAAATAGTACTATAAATAATAAATAAAATTAGCAATAACTTTCAGTCGTTACTAACAAATCTTTTAATGAATTACCTTCCTTCAATTGTTTAAATTGCTGCATAACCAATAATTGTGCGTTTGTATTATATCTAGTCTTTAACAACTTTAGCTTGCAACTCAATAATACAAATATTTTCAGTGATAATAAAATAGAGAATATTGAAAGACACTCCAACACTGAAGATGGATGATGATGATGAAGACGATGACGACGATAAACAATTTCAAAATCAAAAGAAGATGGTCTTCTGACACACTGCAGTCTGAAAACATAGTATAATTGAGTTTGGGGTTTAAAAAGGTGGTAATGATAATAATCAGTAGGGTAAATCTAAGTTTTACTTGTATGAAACAGTGGTGGTGAGTGAAGAACATGGGTGGTTTAATTTTTACTGAATCGATATTTACAGCACCTGTTTTGATATGTGCAACACCTAGAAAATACATTTTTGCCCTTCTCTCTCTACACCACCCCCACCCCCCAACAGTTATAATTTGAATAGTATTGAATACAAGGGTAATATATAATTAATTAACAATTATGAATAAAATGTCACGTGTAATACATAATTAAATTTAAATTATAAAATTATATATTTCAGTCTTAATTAAAAATTTTAAAATTATAATTTCATTCATTTCACAAAATGATCCTATCGCTTAAAATCACTGTCGTTATAATTTTATCAGTGCCAGATACATGTGGAAAAAAATGTCACGAGTGCTATATAAGTAATTCGAAATTTAAAAATTTCATTTCATTCCATTTACAGACAGATTCAGCCACTCGTCCAAAATTTCCTCCGCGTTTGATTTTTACAGGAAATCTGCTTCAAGCATGTTGGGTCGCGGCAGAGGAGGGGGGAAGCACATCCCGAGTATTGCGGTATGCATGTTCACGTTTTTATAGCCCGTAGAGATAAACTGCCTCGTGGACTGATCGTCGATCTTGCCTCAGCTTGGCAGAGGCGTTCGTCGATCTCGTTCCTGCAGGTGAGGACTGATCGTCGAGCTCGCCTCTGCTTGGCAGAGGCGTTCGTACATTTCTCGCGTGCAGAGTCGGTTCTCCTGACTGACTCTGCGAGGCACGGCCGGTATCCCTGACCGGCCGTGCCTGCCAGAACCGGCATTACTGGCCGGTTCTGCCCTGAACCCCCTTTTTTTCCATTTTTCTTGGTTTTTTCCATGTATATGTGATAATTCCGTATGCTTATTGGTAAAATTAAACTTGTTAGACGTGTACGCAAATGGTTTCCATCATTCCCTAGTACTGTTACACTTCGCATATTACCTGGTGTATTTGTTACACCTATAATTTTTCTTGCTTTATGAATTTGTTTTGAATATGGTGTAGAGGGCGATGTTGAATCAAGCTAAACGCGCTCGGGAGGCGGGCGATGGGGACGGACGCAACCCGCGTGCGCGCGGTGTCACGATGTCCGAGCGCAATAGGCAAGAGGAGGAGGATCGACTTCGGCGGATTGCCGAGCAGGGGGGGCCTTTGAGCGATGAGGAGGAGCCTGGGGCTGAGGAGGAGGCAGGCGATGAGACGACTGAGGCAGGGGAGAGCACAGATGATGACGCCGAGGTTGGTGGGAGGCGTCCGGCTCGAGGGGCCCACCGGATGTGGGCGACGCCGCGGATCCCGCGCCAGTGCGACGAGACTGCACCGCTGGCGAACGGTTCGCAGCTACATCGGGGTCTAGCTCAGGTTATTTTGGTTCTCTATCGCATATTTACATAGAACATTTAAAATCTTCGCAGGCAATAATACATGTTATCTCTTTTTTCATCAGGGACCAGCAGAAGAGAGAGGGCAGGGGATGTCAGTTGGTTAGTGAGCGAGTCAGTGCCCGGTGGCCCAGTGGATGGGTCAGTGATCCCGAGCTTTCTCGGGCACGTGGTGGCCACGTTCTGGGATGGGGAGATCAGGGGCACGATCAAGGCGCAAAACCGATCGTCCACTTTCTCGAAGTTGATTCAGTGGTTCGGCCAGTTTCCGAAGGATTTGCAGGTCTTGATTCGCGACAGTGGGCTGGCGCACCTACCGTCCACGATGTACACGAACATCGATCATGCCCTCCTATCTGCGTTCGTCGAGCGATGGCAGCCAGACACAAACACTTTCCACTTATCGTTCGGCGAGATGACCATTATGCTGCACGATGTCTGGCACATTCTCCGTGTGCCGGTGGAGGGCATGCTCGTCACTGCTGACCCCCTTGTCGCCGATCTACAGACGACGTGCATGACGTTCTTTGGGTTGACCCGGGATGCCCTGCAGGCCAAGCATTGGTCCGGAGGAGGGGTGCTCGTGGACACTGTTATGCAGATGCTGGTGCACTCGGGGCCTGATAGGTTGAGGGCTTTGGGTTGGCTGTGGGTTACACTGGGTACCACCTTGTTCACGGACAAGAGTGGTAATCGCATTAAGGCGCAGTGCATGCACGAGATGGTCGATGGGGTGGAGGGTGTGTCTAAGTTTTCGTGGGGATCCGCCACGCTTCCGTACTTGTACAGGCAGGTGGGAGTGGCGTCCAGGCGTGACTGCCAGGGTTTATCGGGCTGTGCGACGCTACTTTAGGCGTGGATCTACGAGTACTTCCCGGCGTTCCGGCCGAATCGCGACAGGCTTGTCGTGTCCCCCGACGCCCCCCCTGCTTGTTCGTGGAGTTCCAGGCAGGAGGACAAGTCCTCCGATCGTCTTACTTCCCTCCGTGCGCAGATAGACCGCATGACAGCAGCCGAGGTACGTATTTAAATGTTTTTTATCTTATTTCATCTATGCGTCATTATTATGTGCGAACCGATGGTCATTTCTTGTAGGTTACGTGGCGGCAATACGGGGCGGACCCGGCCGTTGGAGTACAGAGGACTCTACAGGTCGGCCTCATACAGTATCGCGACATCGTCGAGCCCTACAACCTCAGTCGTGTGCTGAGACAGCTGGGGTATGTCCAGACGATACCGGCCTCCATCCACACACCTGATGCTCATTTTCAACCTACCGTGTCAAAGTCTTACAAGGTCGAGTATTCTGCCAAGATGGCCGCCTCGCAGTGGAGCCTATTCCCCGGGGAGTACGCCCTCGTACTGAGCGAGTACCAGCCTGTCGCCGATGATCCTGCGGCGTGTGTCAATGGGTACATGGACTGGTTCACACTGCACTCGCGTCCTCGTCTCTCCTCCTCCGAGGATAGTTCCCACTTGCAACCGGCGTACACGCGGTCAAACAGCGAATACGTAAGTGGAAATGTTTCTTTTATTGCAATTAATTTGAAATGTTGCTTCACACTGCCTTATTGTGCTCATCCCTTCCGATTCAGTGGCACGGGCGGTATTCTGTGATCCTACGGGATTGGTTGGGGCGGATGGAGGTCGCGAAACCCGAGTTGGCTCATCAGGCTCGGCCTGACTACGAGGCGGTGGAGCGTGATTGGCGTGAGGACAAGTGATTTTCGAGATAGTTTTCGTTGAGGGTCTGACTATTATGAGGCATGTATTTTTTCATGAGGGACTGTATGTTTTTCCAGTTATTTCCCATTCGTTTTCGTGTTAGACATTATTCCCGTTCGTTTTTGTGTTAGACAGTTATTTACCATTTTCCAATTACGCGGTAGTATTTCATTATTGTTCTTAGTTACGGTACACGTGAACCATCATTTTGACAGTTACTAACATTTCACTAAGTAACAATACATATGTACACTAGAATTCCTGTATAAGCGTTTGCCAGACATCGATCCTCGATTCGTAAAGCACATCCCAACCTGAAACACTGCCCCAACGATTTCTGTACTAAAAAAAATTAATGCGCGGAACAGGGAAACCGGGCACCATATCTAGGCGAATGAAATGTTCACATTGTACTCCTAGATGTGCAACAACTATCTCTGCACACGGTCCTTTGGAAGCATTTCTGGCTTCGAGTGGTAGAACTGTATAGCAGAACATACCCGACTGGTTCGGATGCCCGTCCCTACCGTAACCAAACAGGATTACTGCTGCATTGCACATGGTGGCAATGGCGTAGAAGTCCTCAGGAATCGCCATCCAATGACTACGAGGGGCTCCGTGCTCGCCGAAGAAACGAATGCGCGCGAGAGCTGCCTCTACGCTTTCTTCGTAAATGCCTGCGTAAAGGTGCGGGTCCGACTCGATTTCAGTGGCAAGAGCAATCCTAACGTCCCCCCATCTATCCTCAGTCCCGTACAAGTATAGTTCAAGGACGCGAAATCCACAGTTGCCATCTGGGCCAACATCCACACTCCCTGTAACGAACAGCCTAATAATGTGTGGCAGCCTATTCCAGTGCGGGTACTGAGGTGTGACCACCGGCTCGGGTTCATATGGGTTTGCAAAACATATCAACATCGTGCACTGAGAAAGCATATGACTGGGAATAGGTAATTCAAATAGTTGTACATACCAACAGTGCTAATCGGCTGACTGGACTGCGATCCCCGCCCGCGCCCCGTATGCGTGCCTGTGGTCGAGCTACTGCGTCACAACCCCCGGCTCCTATACTCCCATCTGCTGGGGTCGCGCTTAGTCGATCGCCTCCCCTTCGGACACCCTTTCACATTCGTCTTGACGGCGGGTTCCTTGTATCCGAGGTCTTCGAGGTACAATCGATCATGCATGTATCGTGCGAACTCGTCAGCAACGCTTGGGTCCATTTCGTCAACCTTGGCAACGAGTGTGTGGAAGTACGCATGCTCCTGCGACAAACATTCGGTCTCGGGGGGGACATTGTCGCTCGGTTCGTCGTATACTAGTTTCTTCCAGAACGGGTGCACGCGATCGAGTCCAATCGGGACGTCCGCCGAATAACCCCGCCATAGCTCGCACGCACACGGTAGCTGATGCGTGCTCCGAAGCACATAGCCGCACCGTTCTTCCGCCTGTGTTTTCAGCAACATACCCCGTCTGCGCTCCTGCACAATCAAGTCCAGACCATAGTGAGACATATTACCCGCGAGGTACTGCAGCGGAGACTGAGTGTGCTTCCTTGACTTACGGCGCCGCGACTGTTCCAACGAATACCTGACAGAAAACATCATACGTTAACATGTATTACGACACATTATCGTCCCTGACCAACACACAATACATCGTCGTTCAAATACGTA
>MAYD01569600.1:0-12727 GCA_001909325.1 Ruellia speciosa
GATAAATATCTTTTATATGTTAATCAATTAAACTTAAATATTATTTATTTATAACAGATGAAACACACATAAAATAACACTGATCTATACTTTAAGTATTAATTAAGGGGTATGTTTTAGAGTAATCAAATTTACTCATGAAATTAAAATTATAAAATTAATTTTGGATTCTTTTAAAAAATTATTTAAAAATGGGCTAATTAATGAAATATTATTTAAAAAGATACTCTATTTTTTGTATACTAAACAGCAGAGACAATCCATAGACCATAACCACATGCCGCCAGCTAATACTACCAATGCTTCCAAGTAGTATATATTAAGGTTTATGCTTGATTTTTATTTTTATTTTTTGAATTTGGTGTATGCTTAATTATTTGTTAAAGGTGTTGATGAGTATTCCTGCAAACCACGAAATGCACACGATAAAAATATATGTGCTTCGTCACCTCATAAAAAGTATATGTAAAACTGTCGCTCTCATGCGAATTTAACCTGCCTCCACCATATTCCAAACTTCTTAAAAATAAAAATCACACCATCCGACTAGACTTCTATTTATGGTATAATATAACAGCATATACTATATTCGACTACATATTTAATTTATATACTCAATATTTTTAAATTACATATTTAACTATTTTTTATATTATATTTTTAATTAAAATACTCACTAATAAAAGTTGTCGCTTTGGGGCGATGAAAAAAAATTGTTGACTTATTTGTTGCTTTCTTCGTTGCCTCATATCGTCCCTTTGTATCATGGTTTTTATAGTGTTGGTATAAACTAAGGAGTGAACGCTTCTTAAAAGAGTTTTCTGCGTTTATAATTTAAATTTGAGATTTTATTTAAACGGATAGAACAATGCCACTCAAGTCAGTTTTTGTTAGTATTTTTAGTTGTTAATTCGAAATTACTCTTATTATTATAAGTACGTTAAATTTATACATTGTCAATTTAAAGATATAGTTAACAAAATATTTTTTTAATTTTTATTTTCATATGTATAGAATACTTTAAAACAGCTAACACATTCATACAATTTTTTTCCCACCAATTAATACCACCAACGGTTTGTAAAACCAGATTATACCCATGATGATTATTTTTAATAAAATATTGAATAATGATTTAATACAATTATATCATATTTTTAGTAAATTAATTTAATTTTCGTATATTTTTATCATCAAATTTAATAATTACCATGCACATAAATATAAATATTGTTTTTCGTTTAGGTAGTTGAATATTTTTTTATTTGCACATACATACCATGTAAAAAATAATTTCTATAATTATGCCCACACACATGTATTACAAGTTTGTATTAATTATTACAAAATCCAAATCTAATTATCACTTTAAAAACCGAATCAATTGAAATATAAATATATAAGTAAAAAAATTTGGAAATAAATACACAATTGAAAGCCCTTTAAATTTCCCATAATATTTTCATGTACAATCACATTATTTTTCAAAAAATTTTTGTCATCCAAACAAGAAATCATAAATGCTTTTATTCTTACCCAAATTATATTATATGATTAAGACAAGAAAATAGTTTAATAAAATAATTAGCGTACAACATGGACATCCGCAAGGTACAAGCCGACGTATGTACATGGTGCTTTGGAAGTTGTACGAAAGGTTCAAAAACATCGCTTTTCCGCCGTCGCACGGAGTCTTCTCAGCACATACGCACTGAAAAAAAATCGAAGAAATTGGTAAAAGAAATTCTCCCTGTTTTCGTCTGTAGGATGATGATGCAGTGAAATTGGTGAATATATATAGCTTGTGTATGTATATGTGTAAGTATAGGTGTGTGTATATATATTGGTAGAGAGAGAAAGGGATTGGGGGTGGAAAGAGGGAGTGGGGGTTTGGATTGGCAGGGTGTCTTTTGGATTCCTTGTCACCGCGATATCGAGGGAAAAGTTGATTTCTTTTGTAAATTTTTGAGAATCGGAGCTAGGGTTTAATTTGTTTTTGTTGTTAATCTGAAGAAAAATTGATGATTGAGAATGAGAATTGTTGAGAACTCGAGCTCCGATCTTATTGTAAAGCTTTGAAATTTAGGGTTTTTCTGTAGAAATGGAAGTGGATTCGGCTATGGCGACGGAGCACGATCACGATCCGGCGGAGCAGCCCGCGGCGGCGAATGGTGCGGACCAGCCGGCCGAATCTCAATCCTTGGATGCGGAGCGGCGGGTGGAGGAGGAGGACGGGCAGCATCAGAGTAGTAATACCGGCAGTGTTAGCAATATCAGTAACAGTGGCTCCGGCGGCGGGGGAGCAGTGGTGGCGGGGCCGCGGTGTGCGCCGACGTATACTGTGGTGAACGCGGTAATTGAGAAGAAGGAGGATGGTCCTGGTCCCCGCTGCGGCCACACGTTGACGGCGGTGCCGGCTGTTGGGGAGGAGGGTAGTCCTGGGTATATTGGTCCGAGATTAATTCTTTTCGGGGGAGCAACAGCACTTGAAGGGAATTCTTCTGCAGCCGGAACTCCCTCGTCGCCTGGAAGTGCAGGAATTCGTATGTCTTGTTGAAATTTTTATCTGTTTTGAATATGTGTTACTCCCAAGTATTGTGTTGGAGTTTGCTTTGAGTGATTAGAGTGCCATTTAGGGGTTTTGGGTTACTTTGGGGGGTGAGGTTTGATTACAGATTGCATTGTAGGAGTTCAGATGAGAATTGGTTTGTTTTTGTTATGCTGCTTCAATACGAAGAACCTAGAAAATGTATATGCATGCTAATGTTATCATTTTTGTTTATTTAGTGATGTGCGCTAGTTGGTTTGAGCTTGTGAGGGGTATTTGCATAAAATCTCGGTATGCAGTTGATTGAGTTTTGTTTTGAGTGGATTTATAACATTAAATGGATTGAAGAATTTGCTGTAGATAAAAAATTGGGAATGTGTACATCTTTAAGTTTGCCTGGAAAAAAAAGTTGAATGTTGTGTTAGTTTGATGTTTAGCAGTCTTACAAAGATCCTTGCACAAGAAATGAAGATTCTTCCAGTGCTTATAGATTAATGATGGTAGTGTTTGGAAATTATTCTCAATTAACTTAACTTCTTGTTATTTATAGTTATTAGTGACTGGATTTTTACTGCAGGCTTAGCGGGAGCTACTGCTGATGTGCACTGTTACGATGTTATGACAAATAAATGGTCTCGGTAAGCTTAAGTTAATTAAAAGTCTTAACAGATTATTCTTCGATTTTTTAGGAGTTATTTTATTTCCACTTGTTGATATGGGTGCTTTATTCTTTAAGAATTAATCCTATTGGAGAACCACCCACACCTAGGGCAGCTCATGTGGCAACTGCTGTTGGAACCATGGTTGTTATTCAGGTGTGTTGACTTGTGGATTGAATATAACAGTTGCAACATTTATTTCTGTCATGTTGGCATACATACTGCATTCACTTTTCATCTGACATGTGGACTGAATTTGAAGTCACAACTTTATTTTCTTTCATACACAAAGATGTAGGTAGCTCATTAATATTCTTGCCCATGCAGGGTGGGATTGGTCCAGCGGGTTTGTCGGCAGAAGATCTTCATGTTTTGGATCTTACGCAACAACGCCCAAGGTGGCATAGGTTGGTGTCTTTAGAATCCTTGCTCTTGCATTATCACATTAATTTACTTTTCTATCTATATGCTTCTTTGTATGATCAATATCGGACTCTTATCATTTGCCTAGGGTTGTGGTCCAAGGTCCTGGGCCAGGGCCGCGCTATGGGCATGTTATGGCTTTGGTTGGACAACGATATCTTATGGCAATTGGTGGAAACGATGGTTCGTGTTATGCTCATTTGTTTCTACATTTTCCTAATGTGTAAATATGTAAAGCTAATGAGTTGGTGCATCTTTGTTAGGAAAACGACCTCTAGCTGATGTATGGGCACTCGACACCGCTGCAAAGCCATATGAATGGCGCAAGCTTGAACCAGAGGGTGAAGGTCCACCTCCTTGCATGTGAGTTTCCTTTCCATTAATTTTTTTTCCTTTTGTGCATTAGCATATGTTTATGATTGATATATTTATGAATGCTTGTTCTGTTGGAGCTAGTTAATGCTTGAAAAAGCTCATAAATTTTAATCAGATTATGTAGTTTTCTACTATTTGGGGAAACATATATTTTCTGGAAGAAGTCCTCTATTTTTATTATCCTTCCTTTTATAGAAGATGATAACATTCTGAGTACAGGAGCCAATTGAGCCTCTCCCTTTCATGTGAAAAATGTTATACATCTCAAGTGTGGAAGTGAATTAAATGAATTCCCATTTATTATTGATAAAACTTTGAGCATGGTGTGAGTGTGTGTGTATAGATAGATAATATTTTATACCATCCCACCTGCAGACCGTTGGCTTATGTGAACCTACGTGGCAATTGGCACTTTCTCATTGTTGTAATAAATATATGCGATGCGAAATAATGGTTCCCCTGTATTGAACATGTACTATGTTTCCATAATAAATTGAATTGTTTTAGATGAACTAATAAGCAAATTCATGTAAGCACTCCACTTTTTACATCCTTATGGCCATTTGAATTTGAAAAAGTTGTTTTGATCCTAGTTGAGCTGTTTGTATCCTAGTATGAATGCTTGCATTAACTTTGCCATTAATTATGGTAATACATTCCTTCGTGCCTTTGTTTCTTTACTGTGTTACTTCATCCCTTGATCTGAAAGGTATTTTTTTTAATTCAATAATTTCTATTGTATGTCAGCCATTCAGCCAAATAATGTTTATTTCTTCTTATGTAATGTGGCATCACTTATATCTATTAATTGTGCTTGAGACAGGTTGTGATGGTTTGTCACCTTGAAAGGTGTATAGTAGTTATCATATCTTGCAGCAATTAATAATTTAATATGCATCACTAGTTTTCACTATTCTTTGCAGTACTTGATATGCTAACTTTGTAGTGAAGTTACATCCTCAACTATGTGGCATTGTTATTAATCTTTTGTAAACTGAAGCTTATCAGTTTTATTATATTGCATCTTCATATAACCAGGTATGCAACAGCAAGTGCACGTTCGGATGGTCTTCTTTTGCTATGTGGTGGGAGGGATGGAACTAGTGTGGTTAGTGTGATTTTCAGAACTTTTTCGCACGGAACATATTTGCATATTCTATGTTTTGTTTGTTTTTATTATTGTCGGATTCATTGTTTTACCCACTCAAATTGATGTGTTTGTGTTTGATCTTCTTTGTGGAGTCTCATCAACGAGGGGTTCGATTTAAGACACTGCTTTTTTGTTTCTTTGTTTTAATTTTTTTAATGAAGCAGGGCACTGTTGCTTGCTATACTACAGACTTTTTAATCCATGTGTTGCATCACCATATATTAGGGCAGTGGACATATGAGAGTGATGGGATTATGTGATTTCATTTATGTGTATATTACATTTAGTAGGATGGAGTTAAAACATCCACATGATAGAAATTATGTTTCTTAAATTGAAACTTGATGTCCATGTGCTTTTTGTGCAAATAGTGTCGCGCGTCGGATAAAAGATAACTTGTATTCACATACCCTTCTAACCACTCAATGTTTGGTTTATAAAATCTTTTAAAAGGTTAATCGCGTCCTTGATTTTCCTTACTTCAGTCCATTTTTCTGCGATCCTGTATTATATCACGTGGTAGAAGTCAATATATAATTTTACTTCTGAATTATATGTTTCGTAAAAAGTCTATCGGCAATTTCATCAGTGCACCCCTTTTTCTCTTAATCATTTGTCTTTAATGTCTTTAAAGAGTAAAACTTCCCCAAATTTTTTGTAAGGTCATCCTAGGCAAACTTGAATATACTGTGGGTTTTGAACTTCTAATGAGTATAATTGTTTTTATTTTTTATTCGGGTAAGGTTCCTTTGGCTGGCATGCAGAGTATTCCTTCATGGTCTATCTTGTTTAGAATGTTGCCTTGAGTTTCCTGGAAGAGATTGGTTATTTTTTGTATTTTCCTGCCTGTAATATATGTGTTAGTTACAGAAAAGTTGTATGTTGTAAATCAATGGAGGGAAAATAGATTATGCATGTTTCCAAAGAAGTATATTAGTTAAAAATTTGAATGGGGAAATGCCACATATGCACACTCCCTTGCTTTCTGTTAAAATGATTGATTATGCAGCCATTGGCTAGTGCATACGGGCTTGCGAAACATAGAGATGGTAGATGGGAATGGGCTATTGCTCCTGGTGTTTCACCGTCTCCAAGATATCAACATGCAGCTGTAAGTTCTGTGTTGAGTAGTTCTCTTTGCAAATATTATTGTATTGTCATGTTGTTTTTAGTCATATGGAAATGATGTCAATATCATTTGCCTCTGCACTAGGTTTTTGTTAATGCACGCCTTCATGTATCTGGAGGGGCCCTTGGTGGTGGGCGCATGGTAGAGGACTCCTCAAGTGTTGCTGGTAATTTCATGCTTTAAGTTCCCCCGCCAAGATTTTCTTGCATTTATCAAAGGAGAAGGTCTGTAAATGAGTAATAATGCAGTTGAGGTCTTAGATTAATGTTTCATGTTTTTGTTTTGTTAGTTTTGGATACTGCAGCTGGGGTCTGGTGTGACACAAAGGCTGTTGTTACAAGTCCCAGGCCTGGAAGATATAGTGCTGATGCAGCTGGTGGGGATGCGGCAGTTGAACTGACGAGGCGCTGTAGACATGCTGCTGCTGCTGTTGGTGATTTGATATTCATATATGGGGGTCTACGTGGTGGTGAGCTATTATACTGTCCTGTAAATAATTTGATATATAATGGATTTTGGGATTATGCGTGGAGGTTTTGCTAAACTCTTGCAAGTTTGTAATTTTATTGTTATTGTTAATATTATTATTCCATAATTACTGTGATCATCATGATCATCGTCATCATTATGAATAATGTTGGTGTTTTTATGCCTCAGGCATCAACCTACAATATTGACCAATTTATTATTATGGATGCAGTATATTCAGTTCACTTAATAGTGAATAATATATTTACATTTTAACGGTCAAATATAACTTGCCATTGTGTATCACAAACCTTCGGTGCTGCTGAGTCATGATACTAGAATTAAGTCCCCTGTTGGATAATTAGTAGACACATTTAGGTTCTTCTGAAGGGTGGAGTTGGAGAGGTCTCACTTCACTTCTAGGGGGTTTGTATTCTCATGTTGGATTATACTTTTTGCGCTCCAACGTGGGTGCTGAATTTTCTTTGTTTTGTTCAGAATTTTTACACCTTCCATTTTGGGTGTTCCTTACCATATGAAAGGGAAACTTTATGCATGGATGGCTGCTGGACACAACCTACTGTATGCCACAATGATTCGGGTATGAGGGTCAAGCTATTAATGGTGGGAATTTGTTTGCTGTAGGGGTGCTATTGGATGACTTACTTGTTGCTGAAGATTTGGCTGCTGCAGAAACCACCAGTGCGGCTTCTCATGCTGCTGCTGCCGCAGCTGCATCCAATGTACCGCAAGGGAGGTTGCAAGGTAGATATGGGTTTACTGATGATAGGAATGGAGAAACTGTGCTTGATGCTGCTGCCGATGGTTCAGTTGTTGTTGGAAACCCTGTTGCTCCTCCCGTTAATGGTGATATTTATACGGATATAAGCACAGAAAATGCAATGCTCCAAGGTTCCAGGTAATCAATTCTTCTGCATTGCTTCCTGTCATGATATTTACTTCTGTAGTTCAACATGTTGGTTGTTAGTTCTGGGGACTGAATTTGGTATTTCCCTACAGAACATTGAGCAAAGGTGTTGAGTACTTAGTTGAGGCTTCTGCAGCAGAAGCTGAGGCCATTAGTGCTGCATTGGCTGCTGCTAAAGCCCGGCAAATTAATGGAGATGTTGAGCTGCCAGATAGAGATCGTGGGGCAGAGGCTACTCCTAGTGGGAAACAAACCTTGATCAAGCCTGATTCTGAAGCGTCAAATAATTCAGCACCGACTGGAGTCAGACTCCATCACCGTGCTGTAAGTATTGTGATAATGAAACGTCTTAGTTTTGTCTCAGCTGAGAAGTTGGTTTTGTTATAGGCTAACATATATCCGCAGGTGGTGGTAGCTGCAGAGACTAGTGGTGCTTTAGGTGGAATGGTCCGGCAGCTTTCCATTGATCAGTTCGAAAATGAAGGCAGGCGGGTCAGTTATGGAACTCCAGAAAGTGCAACTGCAGCTAGGAAACTTTTAGATAGGCAGATGTCAATTAACAGTGTACCAAAGAAGGTATCCTTTCCCTACACATAGTAAATTTTACTCTTTTATGATGTCTGAGCGATGAACTTCAGACCTTTCTTTTGCATTGAGTTGCGGTTTGGTTGCTGACCAATAAACATTGCCGCCGGTAGAATAATGCGCTTTAGGTGATAATAGAAAGACTGCTTATTTTCTTAAAAAATTACATTAATACTCGAATGTTAATTGGAGAGTTACTTTCTTATTCCATAAAAATGCTTCATTTACTGATGTGACAAATAGCCATGTTGAGGTAGCATCCTAATGACTGCACTCTGTCCCAGGTGATTGCTCATCTTTTGAAACCTCGTGGTTGGAAGCCTCCAGTCCGTAGGCAATTTTTCTTGGACTGCAATGAGATTGCAGATCTTTGTGATAGCGCTGAGAGAATATTTGCAAGTGAACCTAGTGTATTACAGCTGAGGGCTCCTATCAAGATATTTGGAGACTTGCATGGGCAGTTTGGGGATCTTATGAGACTTTTTGATGAGTATGGAGCGCCTTCTACTGCTGGGGATATAGCGTATGTAATCCAGCACTCATCTGTCTTATTTTATACCATGGATGCATTCTCATTTACGAGATATAATTTCATTTTTTTGTTGCCAAACTGGCTGATATCAATATTGATGGTTATCGTAGAAATTCTTTTTGGCTTGCTTTGTTTGTTTTGTTACTTTGGGGGAAGTCATAATTTTGTGGATCTTCACATTAGCTTAAGTGGCTAATCTTATGTCTCCCGGCACATTAGCTTCTTAGCTGGAAGTTTCTTTAGATTTTGTTCGTAAAAGGGTGCTTTAAGAGAAGTAGAGGGATTGAGTTAAGTAGCATCTATGAACTTGTGCCAGTTTCTTCATATGAATGCTGCATTTTAGGTATAATTAATGTTTAGTTTACTTAGCACATTCGCTTTTAACTTTTTCTTTCTTGCCAAATACTTTCCTTGGAATGAAATGGCAGAAACTTGATTTCTATTTTGAATATGTTGATTTTTCCTTCTTATTTTTGTGAAAATCATTTGAATATGTTGGTATGTTCCATTAAATGAATTTAGAAGCATTACTTTTGGATTTGTTGTGCAAGTAATGAATTAAACTAGATGTTTGCCCATTGGCCACTTTACTTAGCATCTTTAACGAATTTTTAGCTTACATCTCGTGCTGGATATGCTTATGTCTTTCAGGTATATAGATTATCTCTTCCTGGGGGATTATGTCGACCGTGGCCAACACAGCTTGGAAACAATAACTCTTCTCCTAGCTTTGAAGGTATTGGCGCATTTGTCAACTCAACAACTCATTATTTCAGATTTCCCGTCTTTCTTCCTCATCCCATGAGCTGATAAAACATACTGTTCTGATGCACGAGTATGTAGGTTGAGCATCCCAATCAAGTACATCTAATTCGCGGTAATCATGAAGCTGCAGATATCAATGCTCTTTTCGGCTTTCGAATTGAGTGCATCGAGCGCATGGTAAATCACCAAAAATTCTACTACTCTGTCCTTTGCCATCCGGGATAGACCATCTGACCAAATTGATTCCTTAATACATAATAGGGTGAGAGAGACGGGATATGGGCATGGCATCGGATAAATCGATTATTCAATTGGCTTCCTCTGGCTGCCTTGGTCGAGAAAAAGATTATTGGTATGCATGGTGGTATCGGTAGATCGATAAACCATGTAGAACAGATCGAGAATATTCAGCGTCCGATCGCTATGGAAGCAGGGTCAATTGTACTTATGGACTTGTTATGGTTAGTGCAGATCTCTTTTCAGCAATTATTATCTTTTATTTTCCAAAATTGTATTCTTGATGCGGATGATGTCTTCTCGTAGGTCCGACCCTACAGAAAATGACAGTGTGGAAGGGCTGCGGCCGAATGCTAGGGGTCCCGGTTTGGTAACTTTTGGGGTGGGTGTTTCTGGTATTGGTTCTTTCAAATTTACTTTAATTCATAAAATTGAATCAGGTCTTAAGTCACGAAGAAGAATATAGTGCCTCTGCTTCTAAAAATATGACACTTTAGAAGATAAGAATTGTTTTAAAATACAAACTGACATTAAGTAACACATACTTTTCCTATTGCATCTTGAAATAATCTTCGCTTCCCATTGATTTTAATTAGTTGAGTGTGTTTATACTTGTTCAAAAATGTCTAAAAATGATACTTCTCCTATTTACCAAAATATACTACATCTTCCTTTTTGGGAAGTTTCCAAAAAAATCTACATTTCCTTTTTTTTTTGGCAACTTTTTCTCTCAGACTATTAAAAAAATACTATATTTTCTCTCTCTTTCCACTAAAAAAAATTCCAAAAACCTCATTTTTGAAAAGCGTGCCACACCAAGTGATCCATTTTTTTCATGACAGGAGGGAATATAATGAACAGAGAATGATGCACTCGTCCTGTTTCATCAGATATGCGTATAATGTTTGTTTTTCTTCTGCAGCCTGACCGCGTCATGGAATTCTGTAACAACAATGATCTTCAATTGATTGTTCGGGCGCATGAGTGTGTGATGGATGGATTCGAAAGATTTGCTCAGGGACATTTAATTACCCTATTTTCAGCAACGAACTACTGTGGTAAGCCCTAGTTATTCACATATCGCTCAGAGTTCAGTTGTCGCCTAAAATGTTTTGTAAAGCTTATTTTTAAAAATAAAAATAAAAAAAATTTGCAGGCACTGCAAACAATGCTGGTGCTATATTGGTTGTGGGGAGAGATTTAGTGGTTGTGCCGAAACTCATTCATCCATTACCGCCTGCAATTTCATCTCCAGAAACTTCTCCCGAACGTCATATTGAAGACACATGGATGCAGGTATTGATATTGGAAGTCGGGTAGCTAAAACTTAAGATCACCTTGATCTCCCTCCTAGTTCCATCTTTTCCTTTTAATGCGACAGGCTGTCTATATAAATGTCTTCTATATCAATTACTGATATAAAGTTCTGTGTTTGTGTTTTGACAGGAGCTAAATGCTAACAGGCCACCTACGCCAACTCGGGGTCGTCCTCAAGGTGCCAATGACCGAGGTTCTGTTGCTTGGATTTAGAATTATGCTCCCCTGATTGTTTTCCTATACTTTTTTTTCTTCATGGATCTCATGCTCATGTTCGTGTTTAAAAAAAGAAACTTGGAATTTCCAATGATGTGATTTGCACATAGCGCAACAACCCCCAAATCGGCAACTTCCCTGGAACTCTATCCTCCTCTGGTCCTAACTGCTATGGGAAGAAGCCATTGGAAATCTGAAAAAAATCGACAATCTTGTGTTTGGTCAATGGGGTTGTGGGTTCGATTAGATACCCTAGCTCAATTAAGGTAGAAGCATTCCTTGAGATAGATGGTTGGGCTAGTTATGCTATGCTACTCGCCGGATTTATGGCTGCCGGGCCTGCATGTGTATTATTATGAATTTTTCTTTTTCTTTTTCCTTTTTGCCATTTTTCTGTGATTTAAGAGGGCATATGGAGTGTCCTTATAAATGCTATATATCAAAGTTTGTTAGTGATTGGTTGATCAATGTACAATAGAGGGGTATTGGCTTTGGATGTTTTTTTTGTGTGTAGGTTTTGAGGTTTTAAGTACAGTGTAAACTATATATTATTGTGTGAAGATTAAGTACTTTTTTTGGGGGAAAGGGGGATTAGTGGTTCTGCTCTCTTCTTGCTAGTATGCCAATAAATCAATCACCTCGCTAGTGTTGAAAATTCACATTGTGGACAATGTTAAGAGAACCGGATCGGTGATCGAACCGGTCAGGCGAGTGGGTCGATGGGTCAATCGGTCCAACCGTTTGAACTGTAGTTTGACCGGTTGGTCCGGTTTACCATTAAATCGGGTTAAACCGGTATGACCCGGTGTATTTCTTAAAAAAAATTCATATGTATTTGATATAATTTTTTTGAAGAAATGTCAAATTCTCCACATATTCAAGACAACATAGACACATAGTGAAGGAAACATAACCATTGTCTTAATTAAAAGAAACGCAACCAACAACCATAACAATCGAAAATGGACGAAGTGTTTATACATTACAAGAGACAAACAATCATCATCCAAATGTCAACAAAGTAAACAAGTTACTCATTTCACGAATGAAATCCATCACAGTAGCCACTTGCATACGCTCCTCGAGCTTCATCAAATGAAGACAAGTCTAATCCTTCGGGATACATTACCGAATCATCTTCATCATCACTATCATGTTGACCATTACCTTGAACACCACCACTACCATCATCATCATCACCAACACACCCTTGCAAAATTTAAAAGTAAATCAAGTTAGTAATTTATGAAGTTTAAAAAGGTATTATCATTAATTGAAATTACGCATTACATACCAACTCTAGGTTCATTAGGAGTTTGAGTGGCTTCTTCATTGTGAATCATTTCTTCTAGCTCATCATTGTCTAATTCATTTTGTGGTTCATCCTCAACCACC
>MAYD01569708.1:0-12038 GCA_001909325.1 Ruellia speciosa
ACTTTGTGTATCCAAAACTCGCACTTGGATAATTTGGTGTACAATTGATGGTCTCGCATGGTCTGCAAAACTGTTCTCAAGTGTTAGGCATGATCCTCGTGACCTTTCGAGTACACAAGTATGTCATCAATGAATAGCACCACGAATCTGTCCAGAAACTATTTGAAGACTCTGTTCATGAGGTCCATGAAGATTGCTGGAGCATTAGTGAGTCCAAAAGGCATCACGGTGAACTCGTAATGTAACGTCCCGAAAATTTTGAACCTTTTTGGGCACACTACCGCCGTATTAGTTTGTCCAGACTGGTGGCCAGTTAGTCTAAACTCCCTAATACAAGGCTTGGGTACACATGATTACATAACCTTTAATAAATACTTCCATTAAATAAGACCAAGTTCAACAATGTTTTGAAACACATCCAGGCATCTGCCCTGCAAAGAGAAATTCGAAACATAAAGTTAACCACGAGACATCCGCAGTCCTCTCAAATCCCACACCCCTGTCATGCTGCTGCGTCTCCAGGAGCATCTAAAACAACACAAGCAAGGTGTCAGTACTTTGTACTGAGCAAGGGAATTATAAGAGTGGGGATAATGGGGTATCGTTAGTCATAAGAAATGCATACAAAGTAATAAACAATAAATAACCATCACGCCGTCCCATTCCGGCACTTCAACCACAATGCAAACATACATCTAACCTATATGCTTATGTAATGCATGCCTAGGCCGGCGCCTACCTATAATCCACGCCTGTCCCGGTGAAACATGTCTTACCCGGCATAACATTCAGTGCCTATTCCGGCACAATATCTAATACTTTTCTTTCGACCCTATATCGACCTGCTTGAATCACAGGACCGAGCCAATCTACAGTAACTCATAATGCAAGTGCTCATGAAAAAATATGCAAATGGATCAAGCTTGCCAAAGCCACGTACCGGCAATGCAATCGTTATCATAATCAATCAAACCTAATTTCCATGATTCTCATGCTATCAACTATCAATGCAAATTCGGCATTATATCCTTCACGTATTAACAAGAATCAATAACATGCATAAGCATAACTGAGTCTAGAAACCATCCTTGAAGCATCATCTTAGAATCAATATGAACGAACGAGCATAAGGGAATAATACGGAAAGAACGAAACAGTACATCGTGATTACTGCATGCCGTGCAGTTTACACCACGCGGTCCTTGTGGACCGCGTGAGGTCCAGGTGCGATGCGCTCCACCAAGGGCGGTCTGGCTCGACCACGCCACCCCTAGACCGCGTGTCCAGGGTGCGCATCCTGCATGGCTTGCCTGTATCGATCGGGAAACACTTACGATACGTTAGCATGCATAAAAACAGAATAAACTCAATGTAAACCCTTGCCTTAACGTCGACTCTTGAGATCGAACGTTCTCAATTTTCTGAGACTACCTCAACCCTTCACCCGAATGGGATTCGAACCTCCCAATACGCCTTGCCTTATCAACGCCAAAGAACTCTCAATAACTCACCAAAACTCTCAATTAATAAGGAGAATAGAAGATTGTAGTGTGGTGGATGAAATGGGAGGGGAAGGAGGGTATTTATAGGAAGAAATGGGAGACAACCCACCGGACATTGTTGACAAAATCGCATTTGCCAACTTGCTGTTCGGCGCCCGGTCCTGTAGCGCGTTCGGCCGCCGACCGCGCGTTACTGTGCAGCATGCGCAGCCTGTACATTTTATGTCATAACTTCTTCGTCCGAACTCCGATTCGAGATCCGCAAGTTACGTTGGAAAACTAACTCGATAAGGAATCTATCTATAAAATCTTAGATTTATTGGATGACTACGAAATTCCCAGTATTCTCCCAAATTCAGGTCATGCATTTTCGTCATACCATTTATGTCATAGCTTCTTTCCTTTGTTATTTCCTTGTCGTTCAAGAGGCATGCTACCCCTCCATAGGCTCCTAAGCTTCTATTTTTATGGGGTATTATATCCTCTCCTCCTTAGGATCATTTTGTCCACAAAATGCAGAAAAATCATGGAATGCGGAACTTAAGGCTTACTTCAATTCGTGAGTCGCAAATCAAAGCCCGGATATTTTGCCCTCATCGCCTCTTTGGTTTCCCAGGTGGCATTTTCTCGTCGGTGTCTCGACCACCTAATTTTTACCATCAGTATTTTCTTATTCCTCAATACTTTCTCCTTCTCGTTGATAACTTCCACCGGGTACTCCTCGTATTCCAAACCCTCATCCAATTTCACTTCGTTGGGTTGAATGATTTTACTTGGGTTGGCGATGAACTTGCGAAGTTGGGACACATGGAAGACATCATGGACTTGCCCTACCTCGGCAGGTAATGCTAGGCGGTAAGCAACTTTCCCAACTCGCTTAACAATCTCATAGGGTCCAATGAAACGGGGACTCAATTTTCCCTTCTTCCCAAATCTCCTCACACCCTTGACCGGTGAGACTTTTAATAATACTCGATCGCCAATTCTAAATCCCTACGCCTGAGATCTACATAGCTCTTTTATCTGTCTTGTGCTTCTTTCATTCATCTTTGTATCACCTGCACAATCTCGGTCGTGTGCTCAATCAAGTCAGGACACATTACTATCCGTTCTAATGGATCATTCCAACGTAATGGGGTTCATCACCGTCGTCCGTACAATGCCTGAAAGGTGACATCTGAATGCTCGCATGGTAACTATTATTGTAGGAGAACTCAAACAAAGGAAGATGATCCTCCCAATTTCCCCGAAAATCCAACATGCAAGCACGGAGCATGTCTTTGAGGGTTAGGATTGTCCTCTCAATCTGCCCATCTGACTGTGGGTGCCAAGCCGTACTCATGCTGATGTGAGTGCCGAATGCCTTTTGTACGTCTTTCCAGAATTTTGATAGGAATAGAGAATCTCGGTCAGACACGATTTCTTTTGGTATCCCAAACCGTCGAACTACGTGGTGGATGTACGCCTGGGTCAATTGTTCCATGCTCTAATTCAGGCGCATGGGTATGAAAACTGCACTCTTGGTCAACCGGTCCACCACAACCCAAATCGTGTCCATGCCTCGCTTTGTTCGGGGTAATTCTGTCACAAAATCCATTGAGATTGATTCCTACTTCCATTCGGGAATTTTCAAAGGATGCAGCAATCCCATAGGTCTCATATTTTCGGCTTTGACCCATTGGCACGTTGCAGACATTGCCACGAATTCCGCTACTTTCCTCTTCATGTTGTTCCACCAATAGCTCTATCGGAGGTCTTTGTACATCTTTGTTGCTCCCGGATGTACCGAGAATCGTGTACTATGCGCCTCCTTCATCGCTTTTCTCTTCAGGTCTTCATGTGATGAAGGAATGCACCATCGATCTTTACAACGTACAATTCCTTAATTATCAATCCGAAAACCTGGGGCTCGCCCTGACTGTATCTTCTCCTTAAAGGTTGTCATCTCCTCATCCTCCAATTGACTTGCCCGAATTTCTTCCAATAGCGAAGGGGCAGTAACCATTGCTTGAAGACTATAGCTCATCGTGCCATGTGGTACCAATTCGATCTCCAATCGTTCAAACTCCCTTCTTAACTCTGACATCGATACAAAAGATCTGACCGTGTGGTGTTCCTTCCTACTCAGTGCGTCAGCCATTCGATTTGCCTTGCCTTCCACATATTGGATGTCTGTATCATAGTCTTGCAGCAACTCCATCCATCTTCATTGCTGACCACTCATGTGTTCTTTCTTGTATAAGCATTTCAGATTCTTGTGGTCCGTGAAGATCTTGCTATTTGCCCCGTAGAGATAGTGCCGCCATATCTTCAAGGCGTGCACTATAGTGGCCATTTCCAAATCATGTGTCGGGTAGTTCATCTCGTGAGCCTTCAGTTGTCGCGAGGCGTAGGCAATCACTCATCCATGTTGCATCTGGACACATCCCAAACCTTGATGTGATGCATCCGTGTAGACCTCATACTCACCCGATTCATCGGGAAGTACCAAGATTGGAGCTTCCGTCACTGCTTTCTTCAGCTGCTCAAATGCTGCCTCGCATTTGTCATTCCAACGAAACTTCACGTCTTTCCTCAATAGTCGAGTCAAAGGCTGAGCAATGCTGGAGAATCCCTTAATGAATCGTCGATAATATCCGACCAATCCTAAGAAACTGCGGATCTAGCTTGCGTTCTTCGGGGCCTGCCACTTTAGGACTGTTTCCACCTTGGCTGGATCAACTGAGATGTCGGCTCCCGAGACAATGTGCCCCAAGAACGAAATCTGTTCCAACCAGAACTCGCACTTTGAGAGTTTGGCATACAGCTTGTGCTCTCGAAGCATTGTCAGCACCGTCCTCAAATGTCCTTCATGTGCCTAACGACTTGGAGAGTACACCAGGATGTCATCAATGAATACCACCACACATCTATCAAGTAGGGGTAGAAAGATCCGGTGCATCAGATCCATAAATATGGCGGGTGCTTTCGTCAAGCTGAACGGCATGACTGTAAACTCAAAGTGTCTGTATCGCGTCTTGAATGCTGTCTTGGGCCTATCTGCCTCGGCTACTCATATCTGGTGATAGCCTGATCTTAGATCGATCTTTGAGAAGACACACGCTCCTCTCAGTTGATTGAAAAGGCCATCAATACGTGGCAAAGGATACTTGTTCTTGATCGTGATTTTGTTCAGCCCTCGGTAGTCGATGCACATGCGAAGACTACCATCCTTTTTCTTTACGAACAGGACTGGGGCTCCCCAAGGTGAACAACTGGGTTGGATATACCCTTTCTCTAACAGCTCTTGTAATTGTGTATTCAACTCTTTTAATTCAGCCGGGGCCATGCGATAAGGTGCTTTAGAGATCGGAGCAGAACCAAGAACAAGCTCGATAGTGAACTCAATCTCCTGAGCATGTGGGAGACCAGGAATTTCATCAGGGAGAACATCCTCGAACTCGGAAACCACAGGTATGTTAGAGACAGCTGGAACCACTGCATTCAAATCATGAACTTGGCAAAGGTACGCAGGGTAACCTTTGCGTAACAAAAAAAACAAAGATAAAGGGGAATCAATCTTGATAATAGGATAACGAGGGGTAGGATGATGGGAAACATATTTACCGTGAGGGTTACGGAATGAGACTCGCAGAACACTGCAATCAAGTCGGGCATGATGGCGTGCCAGCCAATCCATACCAAGAATCGCATCGAACTCAGCCAAACCAAAAACCACACGGTAGGCTCGAAACTCCCTACCCTCGATCGTTATTGGGGTATCTGGTAGCATCTGCTTGCATTCTCTGATCTCACCGGATGGTAAAGAGATCGGCATCCGATAGGGCACTAAGGGTTCGAGATTGTGCCTCCGCACAAAGTTCGAGGCAATGAATGAGCAAGAAGCCCCGGAATCGAATAGTACCAAAGCGGGATGTGATGCGATAAGCATCGATCCTAAGGTAGAGACGTTAACAGTCCTAAGCCTAATTCGCAAAAACTAACGCAGTCCTAAGGCAGAGACGTTAATAGTCCTAAGCCTAAGGTAGTTAGTGGGTTAGTACCACTTCCGTAGGTCATCACGACATCAAAATTTCATACATTGAAATTCACCTGGAGTCCCCTTAGTACTTTACCGCGGGACTTATCATTCCGTGGTCAAGTTTAGGGTTGTGCAGCAGAAAGAAATAAGTTAACAATGAAATTCCAAATCTACATGCATCCCCCCGCACACTCTCACCACTTATGTCTACCAGTTTTAGGATTTATTGTGAGCATTCTAGCTCTGATACCACTCTGTAACGTCCCAAAAATTTTGAACCTTTTTGGGCATGCTACCGCCATATTAGTTTGTCCAGATTGGTGGCTAGTCAATCTAAACTCCCTAATACAATGCTTGGGTACACATCATTACATAACCTTTAATAAATACTTCCATTAAATAAGACCAAGTTCAACAATGTTTTGAAACACATTCAGGCATCTGCCCTACAAAGAGAAATTTGAAACATAAAGTTAACCACGAGACATCCTATACTAGATGCAGTCCTCTCAAATCCCACACCCCCGTCATGCTGCTGCATATCCAGGAGCATCTAAAACAACACAAGCAAGGTGTTGATGCCTTGCCAAAAGTTAGGCATTTAGTCAGTGTTTTAAGGGATTTTCGAATAAATTTTGGATTGATCTCAATGTCAATTACTTGAAATGAATGACCCGGAGCCAATTTTGATGTTTTAATTGTGTTTATGCTTTGTTGGGACAATTTGATGTGTTTTTAAGCTTTCAGACTTAATTGCTTGGCTAAAGAGTGCAAAGGAGTCCAAACGCGCAGGATTGGCAGCTTGGAAGGCCTGCCGCTGTCACCCAACCGCAGGTGCAGTTGCGGCCCCAAAACAGCGGAGATTCCAGAGGGGTGAGAGACACCGCGGTCACATGACCGGGACCTTGACAGCGGTAGGAGTGTGGCTTGACAGCGGAAATTCCAGAAACTTTTTTTTCCCGCGGTCGTATGACAGCGGGACCGACCGTGGTACCTGACCGCGGTCCGCGCAGGCCCTAATTTTTCAGACTGACGCAGGCTGGCTCAAAGTAGGTTTCCCCCCTTTAAATATCTGCGTGCGAATTCAGAAGAGGAGCAACCAGAGAGAGAAAAAAGAAAGAGTTTCATTCTTCAATTTCCATCCATTCATTGTCAATAATTCCACCCACGAGCTCCATTCAATCCAAATCCGAGGAGGAGATTCAGCAGATCCAGAAGGAGAAGAAGAATCTACACCGAGGGGGTTTATTTCCATGTTTCTTTTCCTTGTTTTAAACTTTGTTTACATGAATTTCTGTGTGATACAAGCCGTGTGTGGCTAAATTGATTGAGAACCCTAGGTTCTTGCTATTTTCTGAATGATGTTTTGAGATTTACTAACTTTCTTCAATTTAAGTTTCATTTAGTTCGAGTACAATTGTAGATCTGTGAAACTGGTCATTTCTGTGATTTGGGCGTAATTCTTTCTGTTATGTCCGGAAGGAATACAGTTAGATAAGTCGATTAAATGACTTGCAATTAAGAAAACCTGATAAGGGAATCATTTTTGCATGCCTTTCGTGGATAGATGATTAGTAATTTGGAAAAATTCTCTTTGTCTAGAACACTAGGATCTTTTATTGATTAAATTGATTGTGAGTAAAACAAAAACTACATAAAGGAATTAGTAGAAACCCAGGGAACTCATTTGCATCCGATTGTGAAATCCGACTTTGAAGCTTTGGAAATTGTCTTGCAACTCGATCATTTAATATTTCTCTGCGTTTTGATTCTTGAAAATATCCAATCACCAAACTTGCAACTTGTGTTCGTTTCGCTACAAGAACTCGTAAGATTAATTAACCTATTTTAGTTCCTTCCCTGCGGATTCGACCTGGTTCTCACCAGATTATTACTTGGGACACTGTATACTTGCAGTTAAAAGCGTTGAATTAATTTCAAGTAACACCAGGTGTCAGTACAAAGTACTGAGCAAGGGAATTACAAGAGTGGGGATAATAGGGTATCGTTAGTCATAAGAAATGCATACAAAGTAATAAACAATAAATAACCATCACGCCGTCCCATTCCGGCACTTCAACCACAATGCAAACATACATCTAACCTATATGCTTATGCAATGCATGCCTAGGCCGGCGCCTACCTATAATCCACGCCTGTCCCGGCGAAACATGTCTTACCCAGCTTAACATTCAGTGCCTATTCCGGCACAATATCCAATTCTTTTCTTTCGACCCTATATCGACCTGCTTGAATCACAGGACCGGGCCAATCCACAGTAACTCATAATGCAAGTGCTCATGCAAAAATATGCATATGGATCAAGCTTGCCAAAGCCACGTACCGGCAATGCAATCGTTATCATAATCAATCAAACCATAATTTCCATGATTCTCATGTTATCAACTATCCATGCAAATTCGGCATTATATCCTTCACGTATTTACAAGAATCAATAACATGCATAAGCACAACCGAGTCTAGAAACCATCCTTGAAGCATCATCTTAGAATCAATATGAACGAATGAGCATAAGGGAATAATACGGAAAGAACGAAACAGTACGTCGTGATTACTGCCTGCCACGCGGTCCTTGTGGACCGCGTGAGGTCCAGGTGCGACGCGCTCCACCAGGCGCAATTTGGCTCGACCGTGCCACCCTGGACCACATGTCCAGGGTGCACATCCTGCATGGCTTGCATGCATTGATCGGGAAACACTTACGATACGTTAGCATGCATAAAAACAGAATAAACTCAATGTAAACCCTTGCCTTAACGTTGACTCTTGAGCTCGAACGTTCTCAACTTTCCGAGACTACCTCAACCCTTCACCCGAATGGGATTCGAACCTCCCGATACGCCTTGATTTCTCAATGCCAAAGAACTCTCAATAACTCACCAAAACTCTCCATTAATAAGGATAAGAGAAGATTGTAGTGTGGTGGATGAAATGGGAGGGGAAGCAGGGTATTTATAGGAAGAAATGGGAGACAAACCACCGGACATTGTTGACAAAATCGCATTTGCCAACTTGCTGTTCGGCGCGCGGTCCTGTAGCGCGTTCGGCCGCCGACCGCGCGTTAATGTGCAGCCTGCGCAGACTGTACATTTTATGTCATAACTTCTTCGTCCAAACTTCGATTCGAGATCCGCAAGTTGTGTTAGAAAGCTAACTCGATAAGGAATTTACCTGTAAAATTTTAGATTTATTAGATAACTACAAGATTCCCAGTATTCTCCCAAAGTCAGGTCATGCATTTCCATCATACCATTTATGTCATAGCTTCTTTCCTTTGTTATTTCCTTGTCGTTCAAGAGGTATGCTACCCCTCCATAGGCTCCTAAGCTTCTATTTTTATGGGTTATTACACGTAATGCCCATATCTCATACGAAAGGCTGTCTTAGGAATATCTCGTTCTGCTATCCGGCATTGATGATATCCCGATCTGAGGTCTATCTTGGGGAATACTCTGTCTCCTTTGAGTTGGTCAAACAAGTCATCGATCCTGGGCTGTGGGTAACAGTTCTTTACTGTCACCTTGTTCAGTTCTCTGTAGTCTATGCACAGTCTCAAGCTACCATCCTTCTTTATCACGAATAACACGGGTGGGCCCCAAGGCGAACCATTGGGTATGATGTACCATTTGTCGAGCAACTATTTCAACTGTTCGTACGACTCTTTTAACTCTGTCAGGGCCATACGATACAGAGCTTTGTGAATGTGTTTCGTTTCCGGGACCAGGTCAATAGTGAACTCTATCTCTCTTACTGGTGGCATGCCTGGTATTTCCTCGAAGAATACATCTGGAAATTCTCGGACCACTGGTCTGTTCTCTATGTTTGACAGATCTGAGTTCAAATCGCATGCTGAGCAAAGGAAAACTGGATACCCTTTTCTGATCATCGCCCCAAAATTGACTGCTGATACTACCTTGACTGTCGGTTCTTTCGGATACTGTCTGTATGATATTTTCTGTCCCCTCGGCCCTTTCATGGTCATCTTTCTGTTCTAACAGTCGATGCGTGCCTGATATTTTGCTAACCAATCCATCCCCAAAACTCCGTCGAAGTCGGTCAGCGGAAATTCTAACAGGTTTGAAGGGAATTCTACTTCTCCTATCCTAATAAGGACATCTGATACATCCTAGTGCAATGAATGGTCTCGCCAGATGGTAGAGTGACTACCGTCCGAATGTCTAAGATAGGCATCAAACCACACAAAGATGAAAATCTAGTAGATATATGAATGAGCATGATTAATCCTTAATTATGCGATTAACTAATCCGGTTAAAATTAATTAATAAATTCTAATACATCACGTCTACTGCCTTAGCCAAGCAAGTATACACAAATTCCAAATTATTAGTCAAATAAATACACTACATTAGATTGCAGTATGATCATTTGAAAAGGCAAATAAATACACTACATTAGATTGCATTTTATTTGTTTACCTAACAAATAATAAATGAGAATTACGTCCCTAGACATGGGGGGGGGGGGGGGGGGCTAACCATCTTTGAATATGCATACCTACTTCCAGAAGTGAGTCATAGTACTTCATTTCCAAACTTGTCTGCAAATTTTTTAATTGGAGTTGATGCATTCTGGCTTCAAACTTTGACTGTGCTTTGGCTTTTGGATTTGCATAGAGGGTACCAGAAAGAAGCTTGTTATTTTGTTCAATGCTATTTAGTGTAGTCGAAGTTATAGTGCATGGAGACATTCAGTTCTCTGTATTTGGATTTTAATGTTAAAGGGTGTTTCTCTAAGTCTATGGTTCAATACGGAGATGTATTTATATTAAACAGTGTGTTACTTCGTTACGTTCATTCTAAATTATTTATCATCAAATAAAAGTTGGTGTGATACGTCATTAACTTATCAGTGACAAACATGACGGACAAAAGGAGTATATTTTTAACCAAATTCATTTTGTACTTGCATCATGAGGCCTTTATGTTGGTAATTCATAATCTACTTGTAATTTAAAGGGATTATTTTGGAAAAGAAAACTTTGTTGGCCGATATAATATGAAGGCTTGTTCAATACTCCCTGTGGTAACTCACGTATATCTCACTAGTCACAATTTGACCTTTCTGGCACTGTCGGTAAGGGGTGGCAATTGGGTGGTTAGGTCCGGTCGGGTCGGATCTAATCAAAATAAGTTGTTTGCAAATTCCAGGTACAACTTAAATAATCTAATTAAAATATAAATGGGTTGATGAATAAATATGAGTGACTCACGTCATGAAACTAATCATACTTATCCGACTCTCACTGTAATAAAATTCCTGACAAATAAATAAATTTCAATTTAATTTGAATATTAATATAATATATACTTCACCTTCCAATTTTGTTGCTTCTATATTCACTCTTGAGATATGTCAAAATACTTGTTACGCACTTTTATGGTAATTTTTTTCACACTCATCATTAACTTCTACTAATAAAATCTAGGGTTCATATCAAGATCGGACTCACTTTATATTAAAATTGAATTGAAATAAAATCAAAAGTCTGCAATATTAAAAATCAAAATAATTTTTTGACGAAAAAAATTAAAAAAGACTACCAAAAAAAAAAGATAAAGATAATTGGACCCTATACAAAGTCATATACTTCATCTGTTTCAAAATATTTACAACATTTCTCACTGGCGCCACGTTTACCGATACATAACTTTAACTATTAGTATCGTTAATTATCAATGGGTAAAAAAATATATAAAGTTGATATTTTAAAAATATTCATTAAAACGAATCTAACAAGACCTTACATGACTATATATTTCTTTTAGTATAAGTTACTAATGATAGTCAAATTAGAGTATGTGAATAGTACTAAAAGTAAAAAAAATGTTGCAATAAAAACAAAATAGATGAGGTGTGTGTCTATATAATTACTCCATCCTTTCACTTATAATTACTCTTTTAATAATCTAGCTTCTAATTAAGAAATTGAATAAAAAGGCAATAATATTCTCATTGAGTAATATTTAAATATAAACTAAAAATAAATTGACATTGCAACAAAATAGATGAGGTGTGTGTCTATATAATTACTCCATCCTTTCACTTATAATTACTCTTTTAATAATCTAGCCTCTAATTAAGAAATTGAATAAAAAGGCAATAATATTCTCATTGAGTAATATTTAAATGTAAACTAAAAATAAATTGACCCATATTAAATAGGAGAAATGTTAGAAGATAAAATAAATTTTAGTTGGATTAACATGAAACAAAAATTAATTTTCAACACTATTTTAATTCTAAAAAAACAATTATAAATGAATGGAAGGAGTACCAAATATTTGTGAACATTTTCTTTAGAAAAAATTATATTTGCAAATGAAATATTGCTGACATAAATAAAATGCTGCTGGGGCTGTTGTTAAGTGCAACTGCGGGGGCTGACATAATACATGAATGTTGAAGTATTGATCAAAAGTGGGGCCTACATAAGGGATTATGTTTAAACATAAATAGGGGTGTCGAATTTTTA
>MAYD01569794.1:0-10916 GCA_001909325.1 Ruellia speciosa
ATCCCACAACTTTGCATACTCCCATTTATATCAATCAAAGCTTATATTGACCAATAAAAGTTGAAAGAAATTTATATATTGAATAATGATACATCTCACAAACACAAACCTCAAAAATAGTAGCTGCTGCTAAAAAGAATCCAAGTAAATAACCCAACCCAAAAAAAATAAGAAAAAAAAATGAAACACCGATTGCAAAAGAATACATCAACACTAAGCAAAGGCGTCCACGTTGTTCATGGTGATGAACTATTGGGAAGAATTAACTACAAACAATTTGCCAAAACTATATACACTGTCACGATAAATATGGCTTAAAAGAACCCCCAAAATTCTATGCATCAATCAAGCATCGCTTTGAATTTGAAGTAGAGAAGTGCAAATTTAATACCTTACTTGACAGTGGTGCTGCTTCAAGGCGTTTACTTGTTAGACCACTGGAATTCAATTTCCAAATTCCTTGACGGCCCACTTTTGCTTTCGGGCAGTAGTGTGTACTCCCCTGCAACTGCTCCTAACATTACTACACGGTCGATTTGGATAGTCACCTTTCCAAATGAGCTCTGGCATTAATTAAACCATGCATGGAGTTAGGATACTAGGTAGGTATAACATTGTATAGTGAATTAACCAAATCGCTGTAGCTCCAACTCGTTTACCTTTCCCATTTTGCTCTTGTTCTTGCATGAAATGTGAAGCTTCTGGCCTTTGGGAGGACTTTCAAAAGACCATGCAAAGCTCTCGTCCCACTCTGGATTAGGACCAGTTGATACAACCTAAAAGCATTGTAACGATTTTAGCATGTAACATGAAAATTATATAGCCAATTCTTGTACAGCCCACATTATTCATATGAAACACGTACTGAAGAGAAGTCAAGAGTATAAATAAAATTTAATTTTTACAATTTGTTTTGACCTCCATGCAATCAAATTACCAGGTTAAAGGAAAAGGGAGGGAGAGGGGTAAAAGAACAGAAAATGGCACACACAGCAACTCAGTGAGGCAAGTCAGTAGAATCCAGCAATCAACAAAATGTGTAATGTTACTTAAAAAAACCCAATGTCTACCTTTGCTTACATAATTACATCGTTCTTTCCCTCAAAGCACACACAAAACCTCCTCACCAAAATGAACTTACTGAGCAACTTTTCGACAGTCTCGATATAAAAGCATGAAATTTCAAAATTCATATCACAATCAAATCATTATCTGTGCACATACTCACACTAACACTCACAATTATATATGTTATAAACCCTAATGAATTGAAATGTACAAATATTATTCATATAGAATTTACTTATGAACGACACTTTTTTCACCCTATAGAAACATGACCAAATAAAGATGTATCTATACTCTAGTATGCTGAATCTACATGATTTTCCTCTTAAAAGTTGCATAGCTTAGGATGCGAGAACCAAAAGATCATTTTCCACTGAAAGCAACAAATGTGAAACATAAAATAAAAAAATAAAAAAAAGGAGCGAACCTTAGGCATTTGAACAACAATGAGAGGATTAAGGAGAGGGAGCTTATAAGTCATTAATTCAAATCAGGAAACCCAAGTTAACTTTGGATTGGCCATATTTTTTCCCTACACATTTATATTATGTGCGCACATGTGTGTGTGTGTACCCTATAAACTAGTCATTAACGTCAAGCACACTCACATAACCATAGGAATTCAAACCGACAAATACCATAGAAATTATTCCATAAAAATTACATAAAACAAATTATGTTTCCATTTTCCAAAAATATAATTGATCAAAGCCAAACATCTCAGGCGGCGGGACTTGGGAGGGAAATGTAGTGTCCTTTAAATCACCCATGCATGCTTCAACTACTTAAGCTTTTCATGTTTTCTATGGGATTTGTAACAATATGGAAGGTACAGCCATCAATCAAAGTCACAGGTAAACAACTAAGCTTAAACAAACAAGTCCAGAAATCAATAAGAAGCTCGTACCTTGGTTTGTCGAGGAGGTGTGCTTCCAAGGGTTAATTTGCAGTACACACTGGGATTTCCAACAGATTGCCTCATATTGTTCCCTCGCTTTATTATCACCACCAGTGTCCCTGGCAAACACTGAAGCAAAAATTCTGCTTTCTCCTGAAAACGTGGTGGCCCTGATTGGATCAAGTATTGTAAAAGGGGTATTGCATCTGCAGCAGCTATAGATTGTGCTCGAGAAACTTCCGCTGGACAGGCCGACCAAGCTTGCCTTAGAAAAAACAGTGCGTCCAATGCAGCTTCTTGAGTGGCTTCAGAACCAGTCTTAAGAGAGGTAACCAGATGAGGAATGCTTAGAGTTGCAGGTTCTGTAGCTCGCAAACGGGGGAAGTTGCCAAATAATGCATTTAAAGCTTTCAAGTACTCCTCATTCACAGTGCCTGAAGCCCACAAATCTTTCTCAATTGCAGCTACACGAGAAGAAGATTAATCAGAATATCATTAAGAACCAATTACTATTTAGAAACAATCACAAGCTGTGGAAGACAAGGTTCCCCCAACTAAGAAAGGTTAAGCAACTATTTATTCAGATATAACCAAGAGATCTGTCGTCATGGAAGACATTTCGTTTTCCATCTCAAGAAAACAAACTTCCATGTTTAAAACAAGTTATCAGGCATGACAAAACAGCATAGAAGCATGAGAGTTAGATAACACAGAAAGTTGTTCTAATGACAATGAAAAATGGAAAGCAGTGTCCCGCATTACAGTGGCAGAAGCTGAAAAGTATAAGAAGCTTTGCAAGTTTGTTTAACATTATCCTGAACAAGGTAAACTTAAGCCAGCTTCGCATATCAAGAGATCAGAGGACTTTACCTGTTATAGCTCTCACAGTTTCACTAGAAGCGTATTCTTGGATGGTATTGTTTGAGAAAAGAAGTTTAATAAACATGGCTGCCTGTATTGATGTTTCAGGGTCACTTGAACTGATCAGATCAAGCACAACCTGAACACCACCCGCTTCTGCAACAGCCCTTTTATTTGATCGGCTGTACATCACGAGGTTCTGCAAAGCGCAAATAGCCACTACTTTCATTTCTTCAGTAGGTTGATCTTCAAGCAGATTCACCAAAGCACGGCAAGCTGAAACAGCATCAGCCATTCGAGCAAGGGTTTCATTCTGAAATAGGTCACCAAGAGCAAGGGTTGCCAGTAACCTTGCCTGCTGACCTTGTGTTTGAGGGTCTAATAGGTATTGGGACAATGGCAAAATCGCAGATTTGGTAGCTTTAGATTCTCTAATTTTCACATTGTTTAACAACACCTCAAGAAGTCTGGCAGCTGTTTCCTCACACTGATGACTTCTGAGAAGGTCCAGAAGCACCTCAATTGCCCCACTTTCAGCCATTGCTTGAGCGCTGGTAGAGTCATCACTCTCCAACACTAGAAGAGCATTTAGTGCACCAGTAACTGTGCTTTCTGCCCCTGAACGAAGCAACCTAACCAGCACTGCTACAGGCACTTCCAAATAGAACTCAGAACTAAACTGCAGAATACTAGATAACACAGATGCAGCTGACTCCCACAAGGCATGAGGGAGTAAAGGATCAGCTTGAAGTATGACTTTGGACAGCTCGCTCACACCACCCTCCTTTGCAATTTCATTTGGCCATATTACCGCTACGCTAACAAGTGCTCTCACAGCCCTCTGTTGCAGAATGGGAATGCCAGAACCAAGAATGCGTACCAGTGGACCAATCACTTGCTGGGTCAGTGGGTCTCTCTGAAGATGCTCCTCCAATAGCAGGTGGGAGAGAAGCTCAGCTGCTAATTGTTGCACTGCTGAAGCAGAAGAGTCAAGCAAGGGTAGGAGGGGTTCTATAGCTTGCTGAGATGTAAGAGAATAATCAGCACGGCACTGTGGATGCTCTAAAATATTCACAAGAACCTGCAATGTGCTATGTTGTCCATCAGGTCCAAACTCTGGTCTGGTCAGCAACTGGAATAGAGGCTCAACCACTTTTGCTGCAGATGGACCTTTTGCAATGGTCGCATTATTTGTTAGGATTCGGAGCAATTCAGCAAATGCCGCACACAAAAAGTCTGGTGCCTCGTGAAGTATATCAAGCACACATTCTATAATCCCAGCTTTCACCATTTCCATCTTACAAGCAGGCCTATCTTTACCTAACTTAACAAGAGCTCTTGATATAGCCTCATGGAGCAAATGATTGCGACCATAAAGAAGGCCTACAAGAGGGATAACAGCACCATGTGCGGCAACAAGTTCTGCTAACTGTTCATCATCTAGGAGTTTGTCCAATGCACGAACAACAGAGTAATGAGCTGTACTATACTCAGTAACAAGCAGAGAAACTAAAGGCTCAACACAGCGGGCGGCAGCTAGAGTTGATCTTATTCTTGTGTTGCCAAAAAGTACAGAGCACAACTCAGCAGCATCCCCCTTAAGCTCCATCGAGTAATTTGATGAAAGGATTTTGCATAGCACCTCAACTGCATTCATCTCAACATCGGCAACTGCAAGGGCCTTTGATGGATTCTCATTCAGCAGTCTAACCAAAGCAGCAATAGCAGCATGCTGCTCCTTCTCCAGACCTGTATTTAGAATTTCTACCAAAGGCTGAACAGCTTGCCTGGCAGATTCAGCATTCCTGACATGATCAGCAGAAAATAAATTCTCCAAGGCTTTAGCGGCACTATATCTTGCTGCTCTTCCACCTAAGCGCAAAACTGCCACAAGTTGACTAACTGCACCAAATGCAGATTCATGTCTCCTTATCTCAGGTGTGCTAAACAAAATTCCTAGCAAATCGGTAGCCGCTTCCTCATATGCATCTTGGGGACCAAGAGAAAGATACTTTGTCAACCCTTCCAAGGCTCCTGACTCAACCATAACCACTTGGTTAGAAGGACAATCTGTAGCAAGCTGGATGAGAAGTCCCAGAGCAAGAAAAGGTGCTCCAGGGCGATCTGGAATAGGTTTAAGCAAATCCACAAGAGCTGGTATAGCTTTCCTAGAAGTTGCACCAAGCCTAATGTCATCAACTCTGAACAACCTCTCAAGAGCAACTTGATCAGGATAGTGGACCAAGCCAAACTCTTCAGCCAATTCTAGAAGATCACTTATGTCATCATCAGCAGAACCAAGCAAGGAAATGAGTCCTGATGCTGCCCCTGCATTTGCAACAGACAGAAGAGTTCCCCTGCTCCCATTACAGACAAGGCTGGCCACAACTTGGGCAGCAAAATATCTGTTTGCCCCCTCATCTGACCTTAACAAACTAATCAGTACTGGAATTGCTTTCATAGTTGCATTAGCACGTATGATATCTCTATCCTGAAATAATACTGCTAACAATAAAGCACAAAGCCATATGCTACCATCCTCTTTATAATCAGCCTGCAACAAAGATTTCAGCAACTCTAATTAAGAATATGGCTGCATCTTGTAATCACTACATAGACTAGCACATGGAAAAATATGGATGAGAAATTCCGTAGGAATACTCAAATTTAGATATAAAAATTTTATTATAAGCAGTTTAGCAAGAAGACGAGCATTTCACTAAAAGCAAGTAAATAAGTAAACTAGATACCAGAGAATATTGTGACAAGAATTGAGAAATTTTGTCAGTGAGAACTTCAATTGCACCAGCTTCCATGATCTCAAGCTTGCTTTTGTTATCTCCACCAGCAAGGGCAGAAAGAAGCCATATAGCTATATTGGCACCACTAATAATGGATGTACTTTTCTCTGCATCAGGGTTGCTGGCTTCTTCTTCAATTATCCTGGACATACTAATGATATCCTTGTTGCCCTGGTCTCCAAGTTGGCAAGGATCTGCAGATGTTAGCATTCCCACGAGAGAGTGGATGAGTGAGGCACACAAGTTAGACTCATTTAAATCTTCAACTACTCTCTGATGATTGACTTTTGCAGTGCAGACAAGAAGAGCAGTTCCTCCAACTTTAACTCTTGAATTTGGGGAACTAATTACCCTTTTCGCGATAAATGAAATGCATCCATTGGAACAGGCAATTGAGTTCCCAAGAATTAGAGGCTGCGCCCGGGAGAGCCGAGATAATATTTCTATAGCCTTATCTTGCAACAGGGGTGTGGTGTCCGCAATACACGAAACTAATGGGGCAATGCTGCTTGGATATTCAGCAAGAACTGTCCAAGCAGGTTTTACTTGCCCAATATCTCCAACCGACCTTGAGAGAAAAGCAAGTGCATCTAATGCCTCTGATGTAGCAATAGATCCACTGTCAGCAGTTTCCAGGAAAGACACCATAGCAAGTACTGTTCCAGTACGATTCACACAGTCAGTTAAAGCAGAATCAATTTCACGAGAATGGAGAAGTCGAGCAATTGCTGCTGCAGCATGTATCTTTCCAACGTTGGAGCCTTCACGCAAAACTCTAGTGGCAGGTAATATAATTTCTTCCGTGATAGCTTTCTCTGCAGCATCACTGTCTAATAGGAGATTGGCCAAAGCACAAACTGCTTGCTCCGCCACAGGCAGTGCTGAAGAGTTCGCAAGCACCACCAATAAGGGCAAAGTATCTCTAGCAACAAGAACCACATCACGGTTCTCTTTGACAGAGAGAAAGATAGCAGCTAGGCAACGAGAAGCTTCCACCAAGATGTTTTCAGATTCAACATTTAAAAGTTTAACGACTGACCAAAGAGTCTTGACAGCAATGTGAGTTTCACGCAAGTCCTTTCTGAGATCAAAAATTCCAGCAAGTGCTAGTGCAGACTTCTCTTGAGTCTCTTCATTGGTAGAGCTTAATATTCTTATCATTGTTTCAATTGCATCATTCGCTGCACTACCTTCACGAACCATTTCATTCAAAGGAGCCACGCAGAGCAAACTTTTTAGTGCATCTAAGACATAAACTTTAGATTCAGGCAAGTCACTGACTAGTAATGCAGTGAGTTGGCTGATTGTTGCTGTATCTGACTTGTGAATCAAGTGATTTAAAGTCCTCGCAGCAATCTCCTTCCCGTTGGGACTACCATTCTTCAGCAGCCAAAGCAAAGCTGAAACAGCATCAGCACTTTCCACACAGGCACGTATATCCTCACTATGATTACAGAGGTTTCCAAGGATTGTTGCAGAATCTTCTTTAGCTTTTGCAGATCCAGTCTCCAGAATTTGAACAAGTGGCGGGATACCACCAGCAGCAGTAATAGCCCATTTACTTTCATCATTTTCATGGGATAGAAGACAAAGTAATGCAACAGCACATTCTTGCTGCTGCTCCGATGAAAGACCAAGAAGAGATATCAAAAGCTGAATCCCCTCACGGCCTTGAAGTGCTTGCCACAAAGTACCTTCATTGTTGGAGAGAATGAGAAGGGATCTTATGAGCTCTTCCTGAACTTCATTGGATGCCATGGTTATCAAACCAACAAGCAATCTTTTTGCATCAGAATTATCAAGTTTGCTAGCTAGTACTCCATTCCCATACAAACTAGCCAGGGCTTCTATTGTGCGTTCCTGAACCAGAAAGGGCAACTGAGGCTTGAATTGCTCTACCAATGTTTTCTCCACCTCCACAGGATTTGATGGTCTAGCAGATTCAGCTTTGTTGTCATATATCATTAGAGCAGAAGCCAGCGCTCCGAGTGTGTCAGCTACTTGTGCAGGAGAGCTACATGATTCAAGGCTTTGACCGAGACTTGATATTACAAAGGACAGGCCACCTGATATGTTTGCAAGGGCACACATTGCGTTCTCTTGCAGAGCTTGAGCAAACTCACCCTGCATGAATTCTTTTGAAGGAGCTATTGTAGCATTTATTAATACAGGAATACCATTGGCATTAGCAATCTCTCTCCTAGCTTCTTTGCACTGTGCAGAAAGAGATTTCAGCGCAGCTGCAGCTTCAGCTCTTACAGGAGATTCATTTCCAGGTCCAAGCAGCTTAAGAAGCAGCTTAGTGGCTTCTGCAGCCAAGATTCTTGAACAAACAGAGGCATCCTCCATCATCATGCATGCCAGAAGAAAACATACATTTGCTTGGGTGCTTGATTGGCCAGTGGTAAGCAATTTGATTAGTATATCAACTCCTCCAGCCTGAATAGTTGCTGGCCAAAATCCCTCCGTGCAGCTTGACAAACTCCGCAAAGCTCCTGTTAGTAAGTCATCAACCACATTTCCAGCCTTAAGTCCCTTCTCCAGTTGTTCCCATAATACAGGGACAACCCCTTCTGTAGAAAATATTTTTGAGCCAACGTGATCCTTGGCACCACCTTGAGACACAGCATATATTGTCTTTGCTGCAGCAATCTGACCTTCTGCTGAGTTTGATTTGAGAAGACCAAGCAATGGGGGAATGCAACCGCCAAGTAGTACCTTGACCCTCCACTCATTCTCTTTGCACAGTGAACCTAAAACAGTAGCAGCTTGTATCTTTATACTGAGTGATCCAGATCGAAGAAGAGAGACAAGTACTGGAACTGCTTGAGAATGAGATCCAACTGCACCAAAAGCATTCTCCCGATTATTAATTAGGTCAAGTAATTGCTTCAAGGCATTCTCTTTTTCTTGGAATGATGAGGAACTCTGACGCAATTGTTCAATGCATTGTGCAACACTTGCTAATGTCCCATCTGGGTCTTCCATGCTACTCCGATCTCTGCAGAAAAAGAAGCAATAAAAATCCTTTCCAATTAATCTGATAGAGACTCTCAACATGATGAGATATAAAGAAGATCCAGGTTCATAATATAGTTTTTATGGCAGCAAAATAGCAAAATTATTTTAATAATTGTCCATAGTAAACAATATAACTGTAATGCCTGTTTATACAAAACCATTAGAAGCATGAAAAACATCAGTGCATTGCAAAAGGAAAAGTAACTTTGGAGTTTTGTGTAAACCACACACTCAATTCCTCCACATTATATTATCGTCAATTTACACACAAAACTTAAGTAACAATATAAAATTAAGCTGAGGTTTAAACAGATTTAAAAGATCAATCAGATCAGTGGATCATAAAGTGCATATAAGAGAAAAAGCTAATGGTCACGTTTCCAAAGAGAAAACTCACAAAAAAAAACACAATGGAAGTATTCTACCAACCTTGAACTCATTTTCATGTGAGCATGAGGAGTTGGAGGCTCTGACTCATGAGGTTTAGCATTGCCATTTCTCTCCTACAGTAGAAAAGAAGAGCATAATCTTATCACTCGAGGAATTATCAACAACTGAAAGCAGGGGAATGGAATACAAGCCACAGCAATCAAATACAGGGCATGATACATAAAATGAAAGCTTCTCAATAGCAATTCAGTGAAGACAAAGTATGTGCCAGGGGAAAGCAATAATGGGAAAGGTACAATAGGCTTAGTAATAACATTCTAGACAGTTCACAAGTTGATGTAACTCAAGACAGGAAATTATGCAGTTATGGGCTGTAACAGTCTATGTTTTCAAAGATAGATTCAAAAGTGAAAATGAAATGGTAAAATGATGAAAAAGTGTCAAGAGTAAGAAAACACTGAAGCTAGTCATACAGCACCCAGATTCCAGAATGAGAGACAATCGCTCCATTCGGACAGCAGAGAAAATTTGTGTTATTTAATTACATGCAAAGTGAGCAATTGAGTAAATTTTACCAAGTCATTGGGAGGAATGGTGCTGCCATTGGACGCAGCCACTCTCCAAGCCAGTGTTGCAGCCATCTTTGCAGTGATTTGGAGGTCTCCTACTCAGATCTGGCCGTCCCTAAACACAGGCAAATCCCAAGAGCAGCCTCCTGTTGAAGTGACAAGTCAACCAAGTACAAAACAAGTTCATAAGTCTAAATTCTAGTACCTGTAAGAACCCACAGTTTGAATAAACAAATATAGCTAATTTTATAGGCGTAGATCAAATCCAATTTGAGAAAACAATAAGAATCTGAATTTCAATTGAACGCCTAAAGTATAATCATCAGATCAATTGAGCATATACCACCCAATTCCGAATCATTCACCGATTTCAACTGAAGGCCAGTATATTCATCGGATTAGGATAGCGCATCAAACAAATGAACAAGAAAAGTCAAACCCGCATAATCGAAACAGAAAACACACCAACAATCAATAGATCAAGTGTCCCAGAACGATAAAATTGACAAATTTCAAACCAAAACACGAAATGCAGACCACTCAACTGCAGTCCACCGACACCGCACATTTTCCAAGTATAGCCTCAACAACAAGATCCAGATTTTCCTTTTGCTTTTGTTTTTTCAATTGCATAGATTCGGAAATACAAAAGTAAGATGTAGCATAATTGAGGAAACCTTTTGTTGATTCAGGGAGAGGGCATCAAGATTTGTTTCTTGAGCAGTTGTGAATGTGAGTAAAACGGATGAAAATGGCATGAAGCGGTTGGTGTGTCCTCCGAGTCTTACAGAATGAGCTCCCTCTGAATCTAAAATTCAGAGCGTTGCGTAGCTGAGAAGCGAGGAAGAAAAACCAAGTGGCGGAGGGGGAGGAGGGAGAGAGAGAGAGACTGGAGGTGAGCAAAGTGTATGTAATGTGTGTGCAATAATAGTAAGATGAGAAAGGCAGAATGGGTGTGGGAGTGGGGTTGGGCCACCGACAGATTTCCAACTGGCCTACAGTCCCATTCCATGGCTCCGACACTCGGAGCCTAGCGGCTTACCGCTCATGCCGTTACGGCTTATGGCTGCCTTTTGCCTCGTCCATGCTTTTCTTTATGGACTCCATTATGGTAGGGTATCATACAAAATAAATTTCAAATTATAATTAAATTTTAATTTGATTAAGAAAAAAAGAAGAGAAAAAAAAATTAAGTAAACCACACAATATTTTACTTCATTTAACCGCAATGTAGATGAACACAATAACTACAAATTAAATAAAATACATTAATTTTATAATAATACAATACAAATTCATACATTTTGT
>MAYD01569858.1:0-15533 GCA_001909325.1 Ruellia speciosa
GGAGGCAATTCATTTGCCAAACCATCCAAGCAAGAAGTGAGGAAAAATAAGAGAGAGTAGAGAGTGCGAGCAAAATAAAAATAAGCAACAAAGTTAGTTGCTAGAGTGAGTGAGATAAATATTGAGTGAAAATATTTGTAAGATCAAAGTTGTCTTCTAGTTTGTAATAATAAAATTCGAGTTGTGAGTTACCGGTTGTGTTCAACATTTTAACACTCCCAAACCCTCGGCTTTCACAGCCTCGTCATCGGGCTAGTTATGAACATCAACACCAAAACCAGACTGAGATGGACAGAAACAGAGACGGATAGACAACATCAACAGCCCTCAACAAGTTCATCAGGCATTTTGATTCCAACAGCACCCATCCCTCGGATTCTTCTCGAATCGTCACCGGGGAGTTTTGAAATTTTGACACAACCCCAAGAACCAAAATCGGACATGCAATTTCACGAAATACCCAAAATCGAAAAGAAACTAGGGTTTGTGAAATCTACCTTCAATGGAGAGGGGGTTGCCCTTAAATAGGGCCTTCAAAACCCTAGACCCGGCCGCCCGAACCCGCACACGTGACGACGCGATTCCGGGAGTGAAGACGCAAAGATGCGAATTGGAGGGTGCAAGAGATGCAATGAGGCAGTTTGAAGTGCGTCATCGAGGGAGCAGGAGACCAAGTAGGGAGCAAAGACGCAATTTGAAGAAGGAGAAATGGCTGCGTCTGCCTTTCCTCTCCCGTTTGGCTCTTTTAATTGAGCCAATTGCAGCAAGGTTCCCCAACTTCCACCCCCAAATTCGATCTAGTCCCTAACTTCTTCCCACTTTCCATTTCGACCTCAAACTTTTAGAAATTCCATTCTGACCCCCAAGACTTAGGTTTTCTTCATTTCTTACCCAAGTCAAGTGGGTTTTATTTTAAATTAGGCTTCTACACTCCAACCTTATTTAATTGGGTCCCATAAATTATTTTGAATCCTTCGATACTCAAAATAATTTATTTTCTTTTTGTGACGAGACCTTCTACTGTAAATGGGCTTCAACCCATTTAACTCAATCAATTATCCAACTCAACATGATTTAATAAATTTCACTCCTCAAAATTAATTAAATCGTCATCTGGAATTAAACTACATATTTTTAGGAATAAACTTTGGATTCCAGTTCTCATCCCTTAAAAAATATTTAATTCCTAATTCATAAGACCTTCAATCCTATGAATTAATTTGATCAAGTGAATGATTCCAACATTAGCCCTTTTATTTCATTTCTTGAAATAAAGTACGGCCTCACTGAAGTCGATTTTGAAGAATTCTCAAAATTTTAAATTCATCGTGCTTCAAAAATTAATTATTTTCCTATAATTAATTCGCGAAATTTTTTTTACACAATTTCAGGCACTTTTAATCCGGTTTATTTCCGAATTTTCCTAAACAGTAACACTGGGTGTTACATCCCTCCTCACAGTCAAACCTTTCAGTCCCCCTCCCCATTCGAACCCATCACTTTCCCCCATTATTCAAACACTCATGGATTCCCGATCGAATTCCTTCTCCAATTTGAGCTTTTTGCTCATTAGTCCTCGGTGTGAACACCAGGCACCACGCCAAGTCGTCTTCACCAACAATTTGGCCCTCACATGAGGGAGGACATCACAGGTTAGTATCAATTCAATTTTTTAGGATCCTACTAATTAGAAATATAGATTGCACTGTATGTGAGTTGTTATAAATTTTTTGGTAAATGGACAATTGCTTAATTTGTGTCTAATTTTAGCTATAGAGGAAGGGTTCAATTTCAGAGTTCGGTGTTATGTGGTGGCTCAATTTTGTGTAGGAGATGGGGGTATTTATTAGGTATTTGTTGGTTTTGAAAAATAGTGCGAAATTGGTGGATTAAAAATATCAAGCTTAGTAAGCAAATGCACTAGAGTGGGAGTGAAATAGGTTTTGATAGTCTATGTTGTTATCATGTATTATGTTCTTTCCATTAGATAACATTCTGTGTCCGTATGTATTATGTTTTTTCTACTGGATAACGTTTTGATAGTCCATTTTGTTATTTGTAAGGTTTATTGCCTTTTCGCTATTATATATAAAAGTTATTAGTTTGAGCAGTTTGAATACACAATTGATGGATATGTTATTGATTAAGAATGTAGTAATAATTCTGAGGTACAAAAACACCTGAATTACAAGTAGTACAATTTTCTTCCCTTTGTTGTAATAAGTATTATCATTCATATTGTATTTAGCTATTTCAGCAACAATTAATCACTCATGGATCATTTATTGTGGTGAACTTGGACTTCGCCTCAGTCGGCTTGGTCTCTTCCGGGGTGCTTGTGTTCTTGGCCTCCTTCTCGGCCATTCTCTGGGGATAGGCAGTGTGGTTTTGCTGGAACCACAGGTACTGCGACCTGGTCATTTCTTGTGGCCACTGTTGTTGCAGCCTAACTGGTATCAACCTATTGACCTGCCAAGTCCCGACAAGGGCCGTGTGAGAAACTCTTGTCTTGGGATCATAGATGTAACACCCCATTTTTCCCACGTACGGAATGTTATGCCACACTTTTAACGCCCCAATTTCCATAAACTGGACACGTCACCGTCACACCTAACTTATAAAGGGTTCTACGCCTAACCCCTCATAAGCTCCGTGCTCAGGCTAATAAATCAACTACAAATCCTATCAGAGTACGCTGGATTTTCGAGAAGCTGGTCCCCTCTGCTTGCAGCTCTCTGTTACTCAGAATAACTAAACACATAGACACAGAATATATTATTATATTCTAAGTTCAAAGTTCGAAAGGAAAAGAAATTGCCCCACACCGGGACTAGGCTATTTAATACAAGCCAACTAATCTATTACAAACGAAGGGTCTCACACCGAGACATCGACCACTAGATACAAGCCGATTCTATACAATGAATGTAGGGTAGAAAATAAACAATGAATAAATAGATAATTGAATAATTTAAATTCTAGCAGCGGAAAATAAATCACATAAGTCACGTAGAGGAATTAAATACGGTTCCCTCAACTCACATAATACTCGGGAATCCCATCAATTCCCAAGTCCGTCTAGAGCTGGAGGTAGATCCTCCGAGCCCTTCAATACCTGCAATGCATAAGCAGTACCATTAGTCATAAAGACTAAGTAAGGATCCACACAGCCAATTTAAGTAATGCAATTTGGAAATCGTATGAATCCTATGGGAATATCTCCAATATACTCCCATAGGTTTATTTTATAAAGCATGCAACAGTATAATATGTCGTGTATGCAGCTTTGTAACTATGCACTTTAAATCACTGCAAAAGGCATACAATACAATCCACATAATCCGTCAAATCATCACAATCATGACAACTCTGAACCCCTTAGCGTATCCTTTCAACGCTCACGAGCTCACAAGAGTGTCGTGCTTACTTGTCTATATACGGTACTCACTCCGTATCTTTACACGATTTGCACATCACATAACTCACGGAATACCCTAAGCGACTCTTCAACTACGGCACACTTAGGAAACCATCAACGCGTACAATGCAGACAACCCCCACATAGCGTGCTCTATAGCGAGGTGAAACTCTAGGGAATCATGAGAACACATTCCCATACGGTATGAATGAGAATACGTCCTCAACATACTAACGTACGGGCACAAAGACGCATGTATGCAGTATGCACAAGTCAGTCATGGAGAACATAGCAATTTCACTTAGTCACATAATGTAATTAAGCACATTAATCAATCAAGGAATAGTCACATTCCAATCAATCATCCACAACGATAATGAAGTAAATAAATACATAAATAAATAAATAAAAATATTTATTTATTTAAATTTACCAGACCGAATAATGATATTCGGTGTACCCGTATTAAGTGGGACTTATGGTTGCCCGAGTGTAAGAATCCTTACCTTTATCAACAGTCTTGATAAAGTCTTGTAATAACAAACCACACCAAACAACACACAAGATCCAACGCGATCTTTAAACAGAATCAAACAAGCCTACACACAAGGCCTAATTAATTATCCGGGTCTAATAGTCATTAAGACTTAGACAATTACAATTGTCTATGGATAATTTGAGGAAATCCCCTTAATTAATTTAAATCAGATACTGAAGTCTGTAATTAAGGAAATGGTAATACTAATCATGCTTGAGCCATGTTAATTAAATAAATGAATAGTGATTACCAATTGAATTTTGGGGTCTGGAAATAATTTAGTAAAAATGGAATAGTGTCCTAGAATGACATTGATTGAACAGTGGCAGTGGCATTATCGCATGCTTGGAATTTTAAAGGGAGTATTATCGCATATTGAGTAATTGAATAGCATGATCGCATATCGTGCAATGAGATGCATTTTCGCATGTTTGAGGAAGGAGTATAATCGCACATCGCATATTTTAATAGCATGATCGCATAATTCAATTGGAAGGCCAATTATCACATGTTCAAGTCAATCCCTCTTTTACTTGTTTTACTTTACAAACAGTACAATTCATTAATTGTAAAGGAAAAAGGCTGGCAACAGTACTTTCATTACATTTAATTGTTTCAGCATACTTTAACAGTGTCTGACGTGAGGGAGTTTGGCTTCATGCAAAACTTTGAAATTAAACCCACCTAATAGCAAAAGGTGCATATCCAAATGGGTTTCAAATTGTTCTATTAAGTTCTTCATCAGTTCATCAATCTTCAAGTTGTTCATGCCAAAAAAATAAAATAATAGAGTTTGATTTATATAAAAACATGGCTCAAATGGGAATGTGTTTATCCATCATTTAAAACCATCCTTAGGCCTCGACATGAGATTTGGCAACACAAAATGTATTAATCTCATTTGAAATCTATAACTATGAGATGTAGATTAAAAGCCCCGCTCATGGGTTTTTAATAGATTAGGATTTATCAACCTATAATAATTTCTTTAGCTTGTTTAAAGTATGCAAAGAATAAAGCTAAGTATATAAATGGGAGAATAACAACTGGAAGACAACATGTAAACATTAACTCACATTTAAAAGGGTTGATTTGCACTTGCTGAAGATTCTAGTGGGAAGAAAAACATTTTCAGCAGCTTGAGAGTTTTTGGGGTAAAATGGTGTGCATAAGAATGGAGGCATAAAACCCTAGGTGAAGGGTTGAGGGTATTTATAGACAAATTTGAGTAGGGGTGGTATTTAGTAAATGGGTTAAAATAAGGATGAGGTCATCAGTTAAAGAAAATGAGAATATTGAATGATAATCGTGTATCGAATTATTTAGAAGCATAATTGCATATTTTAGCTTATAATCGCATATTCAGTTTATAATAGCATATTTCAGCTTATAATCGCATGTTCAGCTTATAATCGCATATTCCTAAAATTCACAATTTGCGAAGATTGCTCATATCTTCCTTATTTCCTATAGTATAATCGAGGTTCGCATATTTCTAAAATTCATGATTTGCGATTATACAACTTAGTTACTAATCGTCGCCCCGATTTTATTTACTTGTAAAATTCACTTGAATGCGATAATGAATCTATTTATTCATGTAACCAAATGTAATGATTACTTCCTATTTATCGCCCATTTATTTATAATTACTAAATGTCGCCATTTGCATATATTATTTATTACTGTCACCCCCCTCTTAATTAAATTAAAAGATGGGTTTGTTTATTTAATTAATAAATTGAATCTTATCCCAATTAGTTTAATTTCAGGTTTTTCCTACCCAAAATTAATTTATTACTCATGCCAATTTTATCGTATCGGGATAAATTAATTTACTAATTACAGCCCTTATTAATTATTTAAATTCTTTTCTCACACTCTCACACTTAAATAAATTTAAATAATTATGAACTCAAATTTTTACTAGGCCATAATTAAATAACACATCCGACTATTTAATAAAAATTCGAATATCAGAATTATTGACGTTAACACACTAATTAAATTAATTCAAATTTAATTAGCCAAAAAGAATATCAAAAATTAACTGCCTCGAATTTAATAACTACAATATTAAATTCCACGAATAAATTCATTAAATCAAATTTAATGGGCCATTTAATCCGGTTTAAATTAATTAATGAGGCCTAAATCGGGTCTAAAAATTTGGGGTATTACAACACTTAACTTATAAAGGGTTCTACGCCTAACCCCCTACAAGCTCAGTGCTCAGGCTAAAGAAATTATCTAACAATTCTATCAGAGTACATGGATTTTCAGGAAATTGGTCCCCTCTGATTGCAGCTCTCTAGCAACTCAGAATAAATAAAACACATAGGCACATAATTAATAGTTACAAACCGAGTATGAGAGTTAAAAGAAAAGGAATGTCCCATGTCAGGACTCGGCTATTTAATACAAGTCGGATAATCTATTACAATCGAATGGTCTCACACCGAGACATCGACCACTAAATACAAGCCGATTCTATACAAGGATATCACTTCGCAAGGTATAAAGGAATACTCAAACTTTAAACGAATAAATAAATATTCAAGTAGTTCAGATATTAGCAGCGGATTAAATCAATTAAGCAAGTAAAGGAAATCTAATGAATGTTCCCTTGACTCACATAAATACCCGGGAATCCCAAATATTTCCAAGTCCGTCTAGAGCTAGAGGTAGATCCTCCAAGCCCCTTAATTCTTGGAATGCATAAACAGTACCATTAGTCACAAAAACTAAGTAAGGATCCACACGATTCGATTAAATTATGCAATTTAGAAATCGTATGAACTATATGGAAATATCTCCAATATACTCCTAAAGGTTTATTTTATAAAGCATGCAACAATATAGTATGTTGTGTATGCAGCTTTTAAAAATATGCACTTTAAATAAATGCAAGTGACAGACACAAACAATCCACACAATCCCTCATATCATCGTCATACACATGACAACTCTGAACCCTCTGGCGTATCTTTACAACGCTCACGAACTCATAAGAGTGTCGTGCTTACATGTCTTTATACGGTACTCCCGCCGTATCTTTACACAGTTCGCAACTCAATACAGGATACCCAAGCCACTCTTCAAGCTACGACACAACTCAGGACACCATAAAATCGCGTACAATGCGAGACAGTACCCACTTAGCGTGCTCCACAGCGAGGTGAAACTTAGGAATTCATAATAATACATTCCTATACGGTATGAGTGAGGATGCTCCCTCAACATAGTCACGTACAGGTTCAATGAATACATGTATGCTAATATGCACAAATCAGTTATGGTGAATACAACAATTCACATAATCACACAATGTAACCAAGCACATCAAATGGTAAGGAATAATCAATCATTCCACAACATCCATCAAGTCGATAAGGAAGTAAACAACGCATAAATAAATAAATAAATGTAAAGCATTTATTTATTTAAATTTACCAGACCGAATAATAATATTTGGTACTTCCATTATAGTTGGGACTTATGGTTGCCTGAGTGTAAGAATTCTTACATTTATCTACAGTCTTGAGATACTTGACTGGGTCACAGTCTCTATTCAGATCCCCACTCGATCTACCGAATCTAGCCTCAACTGCATTTCCAAATTCGGCTCGGGAACTACAATCTAGACACGAACAAATTCTATTGATTATCTCTTCATTTTAATCTTGAAAGATTATAGACAATAATGTCTAGGGATAATTATGCCTTGATAAGAAATTAAATCCTTAATCTTGATTTAATTCTTAATCACATTTATTATTCTTGAAGAATAATTTAGTTAATATCCATATTATTACTTAAGTTAGGAATTACTCAAATAATCCCTTGCTTGCATCCATCCAGATAATTAATTGATTAATTAATTACTGTCCGAATTGCATAATGGTTGAATGCATAATTTGATTTGCAAATTGTAATTAAATCTCCAAGTATCGCAACTCTGCTTGAAAAGATAAGTTAATTTAATTCAATTCGGAAGAAATGTGCAAGTTTCAATTTGACAAATGGTGACTTAGTGGATTTGCAGACTTGATTTCTTATTTCGCAAGTTCTGATTTCATTATCTTTGGTTTCACAAGTGCCCATTTGATATTATTACACAAAACCAATTAACTTGTTAAACAATTTGCCCGACAACAATACACTTTTCATTTAATGAGTCTGCATGTAATAGTACCATGACGTTGGGAAAATTTATCTCATTACAAACATTTGATTCACATGTCTGCTCTAACAAACTTCATCTTCTTTATCAAGTTTATCCTTATCTTCAAACAGTTCATATTCAATATCATGGGTTTGATTTATCTCAACATTGTGAGATTTGCGAAAACATGTTTTTCCACCGATTAAAACCCATATTATCTCATTACCAACATTTTCCATAGTTTTAAACTTCAAAAACCCCTTGTGTATCAGCAATATATTCACAGTGAGTTTATATGCTCATAAACAATATTATGAAACCTGAAATGAGAACAAAATAAGTTTAATACTTCAAAAACATTTTATCTCAAGTGATATTTTGTTGAATCTCTGGTTTCCTCTTCAAAAACCCCAGGTCTAAGGCAAAATATTTTTTTATACTCCTCTTCAAGTCCAATCCGACCCCATCTCTACTTACAAAAATTTTTTTTATACCCCAAGCCCCCCAAAAAATCAGATTTTTAACCATGCATGTAGGACATTGTGGGTCTCGGAAATTTTAGCTCCTCAGTACTCGATTCCTGGATCCGCCGCTGGATGGGAGCAAAATATTTTCCTTAGTTTGTAAGAAATGGGGGATGACGTGTTTGAAGGTGCAAACCCTAAAAATGGGATTAAGGGTTTATTTATAGATGCATAAGAATTTATTCTCAAAATAAATTATGGAAGAAATAAATGGATTTATAATAATGGTTGCGATTCGCAAGTTGGATTAAAATGCATAAAGCATCGCAAGTTGTAAATGAGAATTCGTAAGTTTAAGCTGGGTTTCGCAAGTTTTTATTTTAAAAAATAGCCCTTGGAATTCGCGAAAGAAGTCACATTAAATGAGTGATTTTCCTCGCCCTTTTCGTAAGTTAAGTTGCGAAACACTTGCAAATTCGCAACAGCCTTAATTAAAGTCTTACTGAATCAATTAATTATTACGCAATTAAATTCCGAACTTTAAATCAATTACTCCAACACTTGAGTTAATTTCTTGCGAATTTGCATACTTGCAACATCATCATTACTTTGGAACTCAAATTCAATTTGAACTCTAGTTACTAAACATCGCCCCCCTTAATGACTTAAAACTTGTGAAACTACTCATGCAACTCAAATTTATTACTAAATGCCGCCCCCATAACTGCTCAATCTTGTGAAACTACTCAATTTCCAAATTTCAATTTGATTAATCAGGTAATCATTACCTTGCTATCTACCTTCCCTTTATTTACAATTACAATTGTCGGTATTTTATTTATTACTGTCGCCCCCTTCAATTTTAATTATTAAGTGGGTTATCTTATTGTATTTTATTTATTACTGTCGCCCCCTTCAATTTTAATTATTAAGTGGGTTATCTTATTTAATTAATCAATTGAGTCTTATCCCAATTAATTTAATTCTGAGTTTTCTCCCTCCAAAATTAATTTATTACTCATGTCAATTTTATAGCATCCAGGTAAATTTGTATAAATTAAATCTCTCCACATTTCAGAATTAATTAATTCTTGCTAATTAATCCGGTTTTATTCATCATTAAATTCGAATTAAATTAGCCAAAATGGGCAATAACAATTAATTGCCCCGAATTTAATAATTAAAATATCAAATTCTAAGATTAAATTTGTTAAATCAAATTTATCGGGCTGGTTCTTCTGGTTTAATTTAATTAATTAGGCCTAAACCTGGTCTAAAAATTTGGAGTATTACAATAGACTTCGGCCTTAGGCTGCATTCAATCTCGGCCTTTGCAGGCTTGTCTAACCCTTGGGATCCTCTGCCCTTATCGCTTTGGAAGCTGCCTTGCTCCGACGTCCCGAACTCAATCACCGATCGCTGTAACTCAACCTTATTCGTCTTGTTGGATGGCGATAACTCTGGTAGGCGAGCAACAATTTTAATCTTCTACAGCGTTGAGTGAGAAGTTGAAGGAGATTGGATTGGCCTATTCCCTTTGTCCTGGAATGATCGTCGGCTACTACCCTGATAATCTCTCGGCTGATAACACAGCCGATGGTGAAGACCTTATCCACCTCGGTGGTCTGGCAAGGACCATCCCTTACGGGCATCTTTCATCAATCCTCCGGCCTTAGATGGTTCATGTGCCTTCCCCTTTCCCTTATCAAATTTGGGTTGGTCAGGCATCTTAATTCCCTTTTCCCTTATAGGCCTTGGAAAGTGGTTGTTGCTGTCCTTCGTTTGGCCCATCTCCTTGGCTAGACAGCTGTGTGGAAACCATGCCCATCCCTACCTTAGGGAATGGATTTTCGTCCACTTCATGCGGAACATTTTCAATCATCCCGCATCAATGGATTTCTGCAACCCCTCCCGGAAATGATTACATTTACTTGTTGAGTGGTTCTGGGCGTTGTGCCATTTACAGTATCTCCTCACCCTTCTCATACTTTCTGGGGTGAACACCATACAGCCTTTGGGGAGCACTATGAGCTTGGCCGCCACTAATTCATCGAATATTTCATCGACCTTTACTGTGTCAAATGTGACCGACACTCTTTTCTCTCCCATCACGAGTGTCGGTGCAGTCCGTGGCCTTAAAGCCTTATAGATGTAGGGCTGGCTATCAACCAGTTCGGCCGCACAGACGACCGTTTGGTCAGGCTGGTCTTGGTTCTCTAAGGACTCTTCCTCCTCGACCAATGTTTCCATAGACGATATATGTCCATGTTGTTTGGTCCGTCTCTCGACCTTGCTCTCTTCTTCATACAATCGTTCCAAATGAGTGGCTCGCCCTACAAATTAGGATAAATTCTGGATGTTAAGGGAGGTTAATCATGTCTAAGTCGTGAATTCATATTCTTCACGGATATTTTTGCTAATTCGTGCTTTGGAATTGATTCGAAGAACTTACCTTTTAATTATTTAAGCCGATCAAGGTAATCGACCACTGATTCTAACGGTCCATGCTTAACGTCCATCAAGTCTATCAAGCATACCTCTAGAGTAAGGCTGTATAAGCGATCATGAAAGATTCGCTCCACATGTTCCCAATTTTCCAGAGAGTCCGGCGGTAGCGAGGCATACCAAGTAAACGTCAAACCTATAAGAGAGAGGCAAAACAATTGTAATTTGACGTATGGGTTCATGGCCATTTCTCCACATTGGACCGTAAAATGGCCTATGTTTTCTACCGTTGAACATCCTTTTTCATCCCCTGAAAATACAGTGAAATCAAAGACTCGAACCCTTGGTAGGGGGTGTAACACCCCGTGTTACCCGGCATGTCGATTAGAAAAAGGTTACTGAGTTCAGGTGTCAAAAAATGAGTAAAAAGTTTTCGCAAAATTAATTATAGGAAAATAATTAATTTCTAAGGTGCGAAAGATTTAACTAAGGACATTGAACCAGAAGAAACCACCAAGTCGTTCTGAATTGGATTATCGATTGGACCACGATAGCCAGAAGGCCCAATTAATTGAACGGAGGCCCAACAGTGAAGGGAGTAACACTTTGAGTTTACGGACACTCAAAAGGTTATCAAAATAGTGTATCAGAAAAATTTGGGAAGATTCTGTGCACTAGAACTACCCATCAGTAAAATCGAGTTTCGGGACGCGACGAATCAATCGCGTAAGGATAATTTATTTCCGGAGGGGAAATCCTCCAAAAATAAATTAAATCAAAGACTTGAGAATTAATTATGGATGAAAATTAAATGGAATGGGGCTACATTCAGTAGAAATGGCCCAAATGAGGGGTTCTGGACGCGTATTTGCAAGTTTGCATAAAATATGAGTCAAAGGGATGAAAATATGGGACAACAGGGGCCGACGCATAGGAAACTGAAGCATGGACGCATATTAGGTTGTTTTGATGCATATTTGGATGAAAAAATATGTAAATTTCCTCCAAGAGGAGAGGGGGGAGGAAAAGTAGGTGTGAACGCATTTATTGCATCATTGGGAGTGTAAAAAGGTGGTAATAATGATGTCTGACAAGCATTTAATGCAGACAGAGGGGGTTGGATGCTTGTTACAAATTAAAGCTGCATTTGGATGCAAATTTTGGCAATAAAACGTGTCTTTGGACGTGAATTTCACATTGAAATTGCAATTTGGATGCAGATTTATCATTTTAGACTCAAATTTTCAACATTAGCTCATGAACTTGCAAAGTGGGTATAAATATGAGGACTTGGACATTTTGGACTCATTTTTCTTCATTTTATCATCCTCGTTCACGCCATTTTCTCTCAAGAACACATCAAAGAGAATTCTTGCAAATTTCTCATTCGATACTTGGAATTTGAGAAATTCGGGCGTAGATTCTTCTTTCTCTCATTAAGGTGAGTCTTTTGAATGGATTGGATTCCACATGCACCAAGATTTTAATTTAGCCAAATTTATGAGAATGGACAGCCTCTATTTACAGCCCCCTTTTCTTCAAAATTGAAAATTTGGACCTAAGGACTTGAATGCTTCGAATTCGGCTTGTGCGATTGAATTATGTATTGATGAGTGAAATTTGGTTAAATTGGGATGGATGAACAGCCGTGTGTGATTTTGGTTGATAATTTGGGATGGGAATTTATTAATATTGGACATGTTAATAAATTGAGAATGCTAAGAACTTAATCCGGGTTTGATTGAGACGAATTTGGTTAATTTGAGATTTTTGTGTTCTTGAGTTGTTCTTCAAGCTCATAGCCATCTTCAAAATGTTCTTGATGATAACGGGAGTTTGATCCATTGGAATTAAAGTTACAAGTGTAAGAGTAGTTAGTGGATGATGATGAAAAAACCCACTAACTCTTGTATTTGGGCTTGTTAGCTTGTGGGCTAATTTTTCAAGTGGGCTTTTATGATTATTGGGCTTTGGATATAGGGCTTGGTCGGATCTAATTAATTAAATTCCTATAGACAAGGATTTAATTGGACTTCTTTTCCAAACTAATTAATTACCGTTGTCGATCGGGTAATTAATTCAGCTTTGTTCTGATCTTCCAGATACATCCGAGCAGTGACAGTGTACCGGCCGTGTCGATCTTTTGAGTTCCAGTAAGAGGTTCAGAAGACTGTTGATAATGGTACGGACTACACTGGACAACCATAAGACCAGTGTGTGACCTTAGACTTAGGATATTATTTTATTCAAGTCTAGGAGTCTTATATGTTTTAATCACTTTCTTCGCATACTTAAATTCCGTATTTAATTTGCAAATGCCTATTATGCCGATTACATGTTGTGTGCAAGCGCATTCCTGAGTGACCTATGTGATCATTATGTCATTGCATTAAATGAACTCAGCATGTAATCTGGAATCGCATGTAATACGGTAAAGCCCGTCGATGGCCAAGCAAGTGAAATTTATTCCATGTCTCGGGTTGACCTAAGGCAAATCAAAAAGTGGAAACCACGTGATGATTAATGACGGCTTAAGCATCACATTAAATTGGAAAATCACGTAAAAAAAAATAGAGTGATGACCAACTACCCTCTGAGTTGATCACCATAGGGGTAAAGTCCACCTGTGGGAAGTTCACTTTCCTCGTTAATTTGTTTTCCTATTCTACTCCTTGGGGTCGCTCCCTTATGGAGGTTTACCGGTAATTTAAGAGTAGATGGGGGAGTCTAGCTGTTTTGCGTGGGGTGATTCGCATTGCTGGGTAGCGATAATGACTCTCTAAATTCACCCAAAGCCGTGGTAGTGGATTAGTGTACTCAGCGTTCCTTCCTATGTGGTCGTGCATTGGATAACACCATAATATCCCTATTCACACTTTAATGCTTCGGTGTACGGTTCAAGATTGGGTGATTCCATCCGGCCTGCACTTCAGTATCCTTTTCCTTGCTCTTGGCAGCGGGCCTGTCGGTGGAGCCTCCCACTGTTCCAATGGTTTCGGTCTTGGTTCACTCTATGTTATTTAACTGTTATTGCATGGTTATCTGCTTTACAGTTCATCATGAGTTGCATGTCGATTTGCTTCATGATTGGTATTCTTTCAGTTATGCTTCGCACGGGTTAGTGTGTTCATAGCTTGGTTGTTCTCTGCATCCCTGTTTCGATGCATGGCTATCATTTCAGCATGACTTGCATGGATGTGCATTCATGTTTGGTCAAAGGATTTTAACTTGGTTGTTTCTGCATCCTTGTACGGATGCATGGTTTTTTCCATGAAAAGGATTTATAATCCGTCGAGTCGCATTATGGGGATGCCCTCAGTGTGGATCACTCATGCCTTCTCATATGCATTGGCATTCATGTATACTCCGTACTTAGTCATTTCGACTAATGGTAATATTGCATCTCGCAAGTGACGACGGCCCAGAGGGCATACCTCCCGAGTAGTGAGCATTTTGAGATGAGGCTAGCCTCATGGGTTCCGGTGAGAATGAGGGGACGTAGTTCTTTGCTGCGTGTGCTTTCATTTCAGTTATTTACTTTTGTTTTGCATTCTTTCCTTATGTACTCATTTCGATTATCGGCTTGTATTAAATAGCCGAGTCCTGGACGTGGGACATTTGTGTTTTCTGGTGGCCTATAATAGTAAGTAGGCTCTTTTCCGCTGCGTTGCATGTTTGTGTTTAAGTTTTAGTACGGTGAGTTGTGATCAGAGGGGACTCGCTTCCTGAAATCCAGTGCACTCTAATAGGATTAGACAATTTGATTAGCCTGAGCACCGAGCTTACTGAAGGTTAGGCATAGAACCTGCGGTAAGTTAGGTGTGGAGGTAGCACTTTTCGGTTCGAGAAAATCGGTGTGTTACGGGGGGTGCCTCTATTCTACCCACTGGGGATAGGGTTTCTGGTACATAGGTTGGTCGAGAGATCGTAAATGATCACCGGACTAAATGAAAATAATATTAGCAACCATGTCATGCAAATTATTATTACCTAGTTGTGGAGCAGGTGCCAACATCGGTGGTGGTGGTGGTGGTGGTGCGTCTGCTTGTGGAACAGCCGCCAGCTATGGGGGCACCCACTGCTGGGACAGCCTGATACCCCTTGTTGAACAGGAGGACATTGTGGGGTCGTCGCATATTATTGCAAGACCTGTCGTGGACCCCATCATGGGGCCATGGGGCCGCGTGGTGCAGCGTTGAGTCCCATGGCTTGTGGAGTTGGCATTGGCCGTGGGATTTAGTATTGTGGTCCCTGGCCATAATAAGCTGTCTGTGGGGCATAACCTCCAAAAGCAACTCCCTAATACGGTCCATAATAAGGGTACCCAGGTGAAGAATAGTCCATAGGCATTTGATACACACGCTATCTGCAGCGCCTGTTGAAACCATTGCCACTCTTGGAGAAGGTGGCTCTGTCATAGCCGTAACTCGACCTCCATTGGGCGAAGTCATGGGAACCAATTGTTGTAGAAAGGCACCCATGATCTCTGTAAAAGAGGTCCAT
>MAYD01570130.1:0-12377 GCA_001909325.1 Ruellia speciosa
TAATAAAAAAAATTCTCATTGCAAAAGAGGTTTTCTTGCGTTCCATCAATATTTTTATTCAATAGTTGAACAAAAGGCTCCAAATCAAAGATGAAATTACAATTAAAAGACCCAAAAAGAAACTTAAAGACATTATAACGTAGTTACAGCAATGTCAAGATTCATAAATATGGATAATTCTTACTTCTCAGCATGAAAGGGTAAACAATTTTAAAAGTTGGAACACTCAAAACTTAACTTCTCTTGCATTAGGGTAGGGGAGACATGTTGGCAGCATATTGAGTGTAGTACAAGAACCAATTGCAATGCAGGTTATGCAAATCAAATGCAAACACCAGAGTATTATGAAATTGCCCTAACAGGTACATGTATTTACGGCATTGAGAATCAAAGAAATATTTTTTTCCTAAAAAAGTAGTACCTTAGCATAATAATCTTTCCAAACCCGGCGAGCTATCTGATGGCCTCCTAAGTCAAAGGCCTTGAACTTGATTTTTCCAATACTCAGCTCCTCTGAAGTAGGATACTGAGTTGGCTGGTGTTGCACCAATCTCTGATCATATCCAACACCTTCAAAATCTCAGACTCACAGGTACACACAACATAAAAATTTGAATTTTTCAAAGCTTAAATAGATTACTTTCGGAAACCAATATACTTCCTTTTTATAATTGATGGAAGACTAAGCATGATTCAATAAAGGGTTGACACAAAAAATCAAAGGGAATTGACAACATAGCTGACAATCATTTGTAAAAGAAATTATCATATAGTTAGCCAAGCTAACAGTAAGTATACCTAAAAAGGAAAACAGAGAGAGATTAACAATTCAACCAGCCATTGAAACAAAACAGAATCAGAACCGCCATGAATGAAATGAAACTCCATCAGGTTTAGATTAAAATGGCAGATTCTTCAGTTCCCAAACTACGGTGAAATAATTGAAACCAAGTATGATTTTGCACAGAACAACTATCGCCTCCAATTTAGAAAATTCCTCTTAGAAAATTATCGTCACTAAAGGCGCTTGATCCCTATACCGATTATCCTACACCATTAATCACTTCCCTAGCTCTACAAGAAAAAAATAAACAAGAAAATTGAATCAGAGTCCCAACTCCCAATATAATAACTACCTATAAACAACACCACGAAAAAAAAAGTGCACAATAAGAAAATAAGATGCGACCTCGTCTTTTAGCATATGAAGGAGGGTGGTCTTGCCGGCGTTATCGAGTCCCAAAAACAAAATTTTTGCCTCTTTTTGCCACAAGCCCAGCGATGCGAGCACTCCATAGAACCAATCCACCAAGAACATTGCTGCTTACGTTCTAATAATATCCTGTATACACCGATCGATTGAAAACAAAATCCACCTCCGATCCCAACGATTCGCCAAATGAGGCCCCCGATGTCCGTAATCTCCCGGGTAGCTAGTGGGTACCAACCATGAACTAAGTCGCAGATCTTGCTGATGCTCTCTTTCGGCTTCTTTTCTTATTCGTTTCCTAACGCCTAAGAATCTTGGCCTCTTGGCAATGGGGCGGTTTGGGGCGGTCTCGCAAGACCCGATCCACTAACAAAATCACATGATCACTCAATATAATTTAAACAATAATTTTATAATTAAATTATAAAATCTTTGAGATCGAAATTATAATTTTATAATTAAGTTATAAAATCTTTGAGTATTGATGGGTAAATTGATAATGATTTAGTTATTTTTATATGAGAGATACAATTGAAAAAATTGGATGAGCCTGAGGGAATTTTTCTGTGTGTTAAATGGTTAAAAAGAAAAAAATGTTAAAGGGTACATCCAAACTAAGCCCATTGGCTTTTGAGAATCCATTACTGGAAATGAACATGCTTTCTCATATTCCAAAATTCATGTATCTGGGTGGTGCTGTCTGCCTTTCTCATACTCGGCGACATTTGGTGTACCCTACTTGATCACTATCTAACTTCGAATGCCACAATATGCATACCAAATTTTCCAACTAGTTCAACCTCAGGTTGCACAGATACCATCCCTTGAATTCAGTTAAAATCGAGGTTCCAGCTCCACGACAAATCATTCATGGAATTGAATTTACCTAGAATTGCAACCATGGCAGTGCAAGCAAGATGTAGTAACTATTCCATAAAAACCAAAGCAAGTATTCTCACGCCCATGCCCAAATTTAGTAGTAATAGCAAAGTTGAATGAAAATTAGGCAATTAGCCACAAATTCATCGAGATTCACTTCTCAGCAGTTCCAACGTTCCCTATCAAAAGGGCCAACGGGCCAACTCCCTAAAAAATAAAAATTTTTTAAAATGAAAGTTGAGGCAATGAACTGGCCAAACTTTCTCGGTGCTCCCTGAGTCCCCTATACTCTCTATAGCTCATCCTGCAAAATTCAAGACAAAACAAAGGGTAGGCAATATGAGAACCAGGACCAACAGTTGACAACATTAGTTCGTATGGGGACAACATTAGTTCGTATGGGGACAACATTAGTTTGTATGGGGAAATAATATATGAATCAAACTGTCTCACATGTTTGTCACCATCCTCGGTTTCTTCCTTAATTTCTTCCTTGGTCTCCTTCTTGGCATCCTCATCGGCCTCATCAGCATCGTCGGCATCGTCGGCACCATCCTCATCCTGTTCAAAACAAACAAAGTTCCAAGTTATTAATGTGTATGAAGGAATAGATGAGCAACATAAGACTTTTTATAACAGCATTTGTATCTTACGTCAGAATCTGCTGGCTCATCCTTTGATTCCTGAACAAACAGAAAAATGTTGTAAAAATGCATTCCATTAAAACATGCATGAAATGAGTTGCAGGAGATAAAATATGGAGTTACCTCCTCTTCCCTCTTCTTTTCTGCCTCCTCAAAAGCTGCCTTCTCAGCCTGTAGTTTCAATATACAATTGATGCATCAATACAAAGTTTGATCCAACCTTTCTTGGTAATGAAGATTAGCCAAACAAAAGAGAGAAAGATTGATCTTGAAACAAATGTCACATACATCCTTCTGTTTGCCCCATGTTTCTTCAGCAAGCTTCTTAGCATACTCGGGGTCATCAGAAATCAAGACATTGTCAAACAAAGTTCCAGATTTCACCTGCAATATTGTACAATTGCTCAGACTCTAACCAATATGAGAATTGAATTTTTTTCCTTTTTAAGATACGTACAAACAGATATAAAAACAATAAGGAAAAATTGTTTTACCTGCCACAACTCAATGCCGACATACTTCAAATTTGGGAAAACATAGAGATCAGGATCGTCTTTGAAGTCTGTCAAATCAAATCATTTCCAAGATTAGGCAAATTTAAAAGTACCTAACTCAACAATTCAATCAAACAGAGGATAGAAAAATACCTGGGTTATCAATCAAAGGTGCCTTCCACTTGCCCTTGTAGTTGGGGTTCTTAATTTTCTGCAACAGAAACATAAGTCAAGCATGTACCATGTATATAATTAATTAGAAACTATAAGGCTAAACAGAAAGTCCATTACCTTTGCCTTCCATGGTCCCTTGTACTCAGGGTTGGGAATGGTTGGAGCAGTCCATTCACCATCTTCCTCATCATCCCAGTCATCAGGCTGCAAATATAAAGCATTTGTAGACAAAAAGCATCAGACACTAGCCATCACTCTGGAAAAAATAAGAATAAACAGAAGAATTGTGATTTAGGTACCTTTTTGGCATCAGGATCAGGAATCTCCTTTGGGATGTCATCATAACCCTGTCCACATAAGCATTTTCACAATTTATTTGTCACTCGGTACAAGAAATTCAATAACATCAACAGACAATCTCACAAAAGAAGCTATTCCATAGAGTACAAAAGTTCAATCACCTCTGGCTTCTTGTCTTCGGGGTCAGGAATGTATTCCTTGTCATCCCAATCTTCAGGCTGTGGTTGAATACAGAATTTACAACATCAGTATTGAAGAATTAGAAATGTGAAAAGGTAATAAACATAATCTCTCAAGTACAAGAATACCTTTTTGGCTTCAGGGTCCTTGATCTGCTTTGGAGGCAATAGATCCCAATCCGAGTACAAGCTGCCAGTCTGCTTCTCCTCATTATCAATAAGAATGCTGTATGTAGCATCAGGTCGGAGGACAAAAGTATACACATGAGTGAGTTGGTCTGTCTCACATGGAACCTCCTTCTTGATTAAGTGGTTTGTGCCATTGTAGGTGAGAATAGCGTGGACCTTCTTGGTGCTGTAGCCGCAGATGTCTGGTCCAAACATGATACTGCACTCAACCATACATCAAAATCAATCAGTACCTTCATCAGATAAAAGTCCATTATGGCAGATGAGATATGCCTGAACAAACCTGTATGGAGTGTCACCACCAAAGCTCTTCTGGTCAACATCGCCACTGAGCAATTTCATGTAACCACCACCACAATCAAGCTTCTGCTCATGCTTGACAGAAAACTGAAAAACTAATGTCTTGTCTTTGTTGCTGAATTCAGGGAATTCAGCAGAAATGGCATAGAACCTATAATCTTCACTGGTTTGGATACCTGCAGTAAGACAGAAAAAAAATGCTCAGGCGCCCGCATGGTATACATTTTACGTAATTGCACAAGAAAAATGGTTCAATTACCTTTGTCATCAGCATCTCCATTCCATTGTCCTGAAGTGTAATTCCACTCCCCAGCCAAGTTCTCATCCCTTTTCCAGTCAGATTTGACCCACCGACTATCCCATCCATCTACAAATTTAGAAAAGAAAATATTCAGCTACACCACTAATGTAAACGGTAAACCAAACACCATGTGTGGTAAACCATCCAGCGAAAACAATAACCCTCAACTTTCAAGCTCCAATCACTAATAAGCTTCTAGACAATCATGCTACCCTGAGACATTCTAAATATGGAAATCACATCAAAGTCAACAGCACAAAAGCAGTAGTTTTCACACTAAAAACCCATTCGAACAAACTGTGCAGCGGAATACATCAAATTCGACATCACCAGAAAAAACAATTGTCCAATCCAAACACTCGCGGCAAAAAGTCATACCGTTTCACAGGCAACTCTACTCGCATTTCTCGCATCAATCAACTTATCATTTCAATCTAAAGACATCATAACCAGCACAAACAGTAACGAAACAACAAAATTAACTCAGATCTACCCTAACCGATCTCAATTACCCACATTTCACATCTAAAACACAAGTCACTCATCAAAATCAGCCAGATCAACAATTAAAAAACATGTTTCAAGCACTAGACAAAGCAAAATCAAAACAAAAAACTTCAAATTGAAAAGCCGTTAATATAAAAAATGCTGCGAGCTAATTTAAAAACACAATACCATCAAAGCGCTCCTCGAAGAACACTTTAGCAGATGCAACAGCTAGAATAGCCGAGAGAGTAACGACTAGAGAAAGAGAAGCAGAGCTTGATCTCCTCTGAAGTATCGCCATGGCTGCGTTCCTCCCAACTCCCAATAGTGAAGAGTTGAAGACTGCGACAGGGGAGTTTATATAGGGGTGATGTTTTGCGTGACTTCATTTCTGATGTGGCGGACTCCGAGCACGTAGACGAATGAATAGACGCCACGTCGGACGAAATTGTCACTGAATCCACGTGGCGAGTGCACATTGGAAGATGAGACGAAGTGGAGGGTGCACAGGCCGGGGCGGCACTTGTAACGTAAGTGAAATGACGGATCTGCCCTCTGGTTTTGGATGAATTAGAATTTAAGGATTATTGGTACACCTTTGAAAAGAAGTAAAGCCCAAAGCGCAAAAAACACCTATATTTTATATTTACATATACTTTTATAAAAGTAGTTATTTGGATTAAAAGTGTTAGATGCATAACAATATTTTTTTATTTTTAAAAATTATTATAAAGTACCTAATATATTTAAATTTTTATATATATATTATTATTATTATTAAATTAAAAGTAAGCATATATAAGCATCAATAAATTTATAAATAAAAAAAACAAAATTTTATATTTTTTATTAAAAATAAAATAAAATATTTAATACTTCCTCCGTCTCATAAAAATTGCAACATTTAGAGCGAACACGTTTGCCGATACAGAACTTTAACTATTAATAACATTAATTATCAAAAGGTAAAAAATATATAAAGTTGATATTTTGAAAATACTCATTAAGACGAATCTAACAATACCCCACGTGACTATTTTTCTTTTTAAGTATAAGTCACAAATAATAGTTAAACTAGAATATGTGAATAGTGTTTACTATGTAAACGTTACAATTATTAAAAGACGGAGGTAGTATATAATTAAATATAATTAAATTAAAAATAATAAAATAATTTTTTTTATAAAATTATATTTTTATAAAAAGTAATACAAAATTAAAATATATTTAAAAACATTTATAAACATTTAAAATGATAACTTACATACTAGTTAATATTTATATAGGATAATTTAAATAATATATATTAATTTACATAATAATATTTTGAGAGAATATTTTAACTAAATATTTTTTACTATAAATTAATATATATATATATATATATATATTATAAATTAGTGAAAGATAATTATATTTATATAGCATTTTAAGTAATTATATATTAATTACAAGCAAAAGAATAATTACAATATATTATAATTTATATTTTGTAAGAGTATTTATATAATTTTGTAAGTTTGGGAAAGTGCTTTTAAAAAACACTTTTTCTACTTTTGACAAAAGTTCATCAAAACACTGCAAAATTACTAAAAGTGTTTTTTTTTAAATCAAAAACCAAAAATACTTTAAGAAAAACTCATCCAATAGACTCTTAGTTTGGATTACCACTTTTAACTTACGGTGTTTTAATAAGTTTATTGAGTATTTAGTTTAATGATTCCAATTTAATACTGAAAATATATAATCTTAATATTATGAAGTGGATTTAAGTCGTAAACTCTGTTGTCTATGTTTTCGGTCCGTTAGGCATTTGCAACCATACAACTTTGCGTAAAATTGTGTAATCTGCTTTTTTATTTTTAAGTTTAATTTCAATGAAGGTTGAAAAATATGAATTATGATATAAGTATAAGATTATTGATAAAAGGGTTTCAAGCTTCCTTTTTCTACCACAACCCAAAATATAATAAAATATTAATATTAAAAAGAATTGACAAATAAAGGTTGGAAGATATGAATTATGATATATAGGGTTATTGACAAAGAAAGGTTACAACTTTCCTTTTTCTACCACACTCAAAAATAAAATAAAATATTAATATTAATTTACTTTTTTTAATTTTTTGGGGTACACTTGTACCAATGTACCCCTATAGATCCGTCCTTGATCAGAGGCTAAGGTTATGCATAGGATTCTTAGGGAGGATAAATAATTCATCCGTTGGACACAGTAAATATTATTTACATATTTCAGTTTAACTATTATTTGTAACTTATACTTTAAAAAATAAATAGTCATGTTGGGTCTTGTTATATTCGTCTTAATGAGTATTTTCAAAATATCAACTTTATATATTTTTTACATATTGATAATTAACGATATTAATAGTTAAAATTCTGTATCGGCAAATGTGTCTGCTCAAAACGTTGCAATATTTATGAAACGGATGGAGTACAATGCAATAATTATGAAACGGAGGGAGTACAAGTGTTGCCAAGACTAAAACCAGTAGACTAAATGAGAGTTTCGATCGGGTTATCTTATTAGGGGTGCATTTCATGGCATGCATTACATATAGATTGTGTGGTTATTACTCTCTATTGGATGCGCATGCCTAGGTTGTTGTCTTGCTGTTCTTGAGCAAGTGATGCTTGCGATATTATGCCTAATGGTGTTTGATTCTGTCTTTGAGCACATATGCCTCCACGTGAACGTCGTCATGCCGTCCCAAACCATGATTAGTCGGCGGATGAGGATATGGAGAGTGAGAATGGAGTGGATGTCAATGGGAAAGCAGTGCAAGATTGTGGAGAGTGATAGTGAGGATTCCCCACCGCGTCCGGCACCGCTCCAAGGGGGTTCTATTTTCTTGACCATGGAGCATTTGCAAGCGATACTCGCAATGAATCTGCAGAAAATTGTGGTGATGCAACAGGAGCGCCTGAGGGACTGCTCTAACATCGTAGCCCGATGCCACCCCTGAACATACGAGGGACAGTCAGATCTGGTGCTCTTGTAGAGCTGGATCGATAAGATGGACATCCTCTTCACCTCCTTGTGATGTCCGGACAATCAGAGGGTCGTGGTGGGGGCCTATTACTTAAGGAATGCGGCCCAAAGAAAGTGGAGGGGCCAAAGGACCTTGAGGGCAACACCGAGATTGCCATGGGATCGGTTTGTCGAAGCTCTAAGGAACTCATTCTATCCCTCTCTAACATCACTCCATATTCCATAATGTCCGTCTGTTTCAAGTAGATGCCGCGAAGTACCTAGTAGCCGAGAGAGTTGGCTCCCACCAGGAGGTTCCAGACAATTTTTTAAACAAAATCAACCCAATTTGCTTTTTCTAAATTCCATATCCCAAGGCCACCATGCTCCTTTCGTGAGCAAACCAAATTCAAATGCACAGAGTGTATTCGTTTCTGCTGTGGTGAGCTAACCCAAGAAACATTTTGACAAACGCTTGGTTTACTGTACTGAGGATTTTAGCCATTTGCATGCAATACAAGAGAACTGTAGAGATGATAGCTTTCATAAAAGTCCTTCGCCTAGCAAGGCTAAAACCATGATGAGGTCTCCAAGAGAACAACTTATTACGACATTTTTTCATCACATGTGCAAACAAAGGCTTCCGCGCCCGACCAGGACATTTACGAACTCCTAAATAGCGATCAAGGTTGCCTCCGTCATTTGTAGTTCTTGGGTGAGTTGTATTGCAAGGCTTCTATTAACATTACCCGAAAAAATAATTGTGGATTTAACTACGCTTATCCACTGCCCTGAATGTGCCTCAAAATCACTTAAACACTTCTTAACAATTCGTACTAGATCCAAGGATGCAAAGAGAAGCATATTGTCGATGAAGAAAAGATGGAAGAATTTATTCTGCGCCCTCCCAATTTGAAAGGGATGCCACTCCCCAGTTAGCACTTTATTTTTCAACGAGATGTCCAAGGTGTTCCGAGCACATGATAAAAATATACGGCGAAATTGGGCCTCCTTAATAGACGCCCTTGGCATGAATGTGCCCGTAACTTTGCGATTCCAAATGACTCTTATAGAGGCCGTGGTAATGTAGAACATAGTAAGATCCGTAATTTGAAGCGGCATCCCTGCTAACTCAAGTGTTTCGCGATGAAGGTCTAAGACAATGTTTTTTTTATTATTCTTTTAAACAACATAAGTATAGGGATAGTATATTAGTGCTAAATTAAAAATAGATAAATTTTTAAATGTTACATTCAAATATAGAAATAAAGTTAAATCTTCTTTGTACAGTCTTTGCGCAAATAAATTATCTCAATCAACGAAAAGATTTAACGTAATTTGCTAAAATTACTTTATCAATTCTACATGACTTGCTTCATTTTTTATTTTTGGGTATGTTACAATAACTGACCCATTCTCCATTTTTGACAACTTTTTCTTATTGTCATTAAAAATAATATATTTTTCTTCTCATCCATTAATAAAAGTCTCAAATTTCATTTTTTAAATAATGTGTCACACCCAAATGGAACATGTATTTTGAAATGGTTGAAGTATTAAATATCACAATTAAACGGGTGAGGGGGGGGGTGTTTTTTTTGAAAATATTCCTATTTTATCTTACCACACATCTCTCTCTCCATTATTTTCATTAGTATGATGTAAACATTATGCAAATTATACAAAATGATATAAATTCTATATTTCAAATTATAATACATATAAAAAAAAATTAAAATATATTCCTCTGCTGTGCAATTTTACACAGCAATGTCACTAATATGTGTATGTGTATATATATATATATATATATATAACAGATATATAGATGAGTGTCATTGCAATTCCAATTCTAATCAACTTAACTCTAAAATGGTCGTGCTAACGTAGGCCACTAATGGAATTTTGTTTTGCACACCATTCTCCCATTAGGGTCATTAGCTTTCGCAGCAGCATCATTGGGCTTCCCTCCAACCGTCGAGGGTTGGCATCAAGAAAATGTTTTTATATTGGCTTTATCATCCTTAATAATGTGATTAATTTAACTATAAAAATTATAATTCTCAAATGAATTATCATTCTAAAAAAATATGATATTCACTAATCCTATTCAAACTTAAATCTGAGCTAATAGTGTGATCTTCAGAAACACTTTAAAGTGAGCTAATAGTTCATAAGATAAAAACGGCTGAATGTATACAAGTTGAGCTCGAATTGGACCAAGTAGAGCTCCCAACTCGAAATTAACAACTAATTTTGATCCCAATAGACAATTGGAAAATCGCAACCGGTCGTGCATATAATGAAGCACATGTTCTGATGCTGGATGCTTGGTTTTGAAGGTATTCACAAATCGCAAATCACAAGCATGACCAATCATGATTGTTTCTTCACTTGATATGCACTCAAACCTTCCATCCCAGCTTTCAATTATTAATTGCAAAACATATATCTGCAAAAGTATAACATAAATTATAAACATGAACATGTCCGGTTACAGGTTCCGACAGTTAACCTATCCTGTTGTTAAAAACAAAGCCTCACAAAACTCTTGTATTATCGAAAACTATACCCCCTCAACGTAAATGGGTCAATCAAATTTCACCTGGATATTCAGCTTTCGATTCATTTCATATGTAACTGCTATACCTGTGTGTGCACACTCACGCATGTGCCACTGCGCTGATATAGAGAATATTGAATAGAGTAGACTATGAGAAAAGAGATGTTCAAGACCTAACACGATTGTAACAGCGTGGACAATAAAAATAATGTTCAAGAACAGAAGACGAAAGAAACACCACCAACCAATTCAACACCGGTAGTAGAGCCCGGAAGAGCAATTGGTTATGTTGCTTGCATACCTACAAAAGATCATCAAGATGTAATATCCAACAAAAAAACTGAAAAAGTTCAAAACCTAGCGTTCATCAAAATTAAAACAAAAAACATGATCCAAGATAAAAGCATTATCAAAATGGAAGAAGCTAAAATGAGCTACATTATTTTATTATACGCTAATTGAACAAGTACAGCTAAAACAATAATTAGCACAAAAATGTGATGCTATATCTGGTGCTTTTTTGCACAAACATGCTATCATATTACTGGCTGTGTTGATGACAAGCAATTTTGAGTTTTGCATGATGGTTATATTAGTTCCAGCCTAGCCCATGAGGGTAAAGGTGCCCGAATCAAAACTGTCTGGCCCGTCATAGGATGCTCGAAGGACAAGCTTTCAGCATGAAGTTCATGTCCTTCGTAAATCATGTCCTTCCATTCATAGACACCTTCATATTTCACATCTCCCCTTATAGGAATTCCAAGATATTGACAATGTAAACGAATTTGGTGTGTTCTACCACTTCTGGGGCATGCTCTCATTAGAACTTCAGCTTTTTCTGCGCCTTTTGTAATTTCAGCCTTTTCCTCTACTATTATTTTCTCTTCATGTATTTCCAACGAAGGGCACTCTTGGGAACATGCTTTCCCATTCACTGAAAGAACTTCGAATAATGTTTCCATGTCTCGAATGCATGATCCACCAGGTAGAGTCCGACCAACATCTGAAAAAGCATACACTCGCCATGCTCCATGCCGAGATCGTCCATGACCAGATTTTATAATCATTTTCTTCCATTTTGGAGCTGCGCCAACACAGGATGCAATGTATGTTTTCCTCACATTGTGATCGGTAAATGCTTTTACAAGCTTAGCTGCCACTTTGTGAGACTTGGTTATGACTGTAACACCACTTGTGTCACGATCAAGCCGATTAGATAGATGCAATTCTTGAGGTTTCACTTGCTCCCCTGAAAATTCCTGAAAAAGATTAAAAAGAATCCAAAAGGCACAACTACTTACAACGAAAATACAAGAAATCACTACATTCCCAAAAAAACCAAACAAGACAGCAATCTTTCCCTTCCCTTTCATTCTCACTATTTCTCAGTGGCAAAAAGTGAAACCAGCTATCGAATTTTGGAACAAAATTTCTCTTAACAAGCGCCAAGAATGCCTCTTTACAAATTTAAAGCAGCACTGATCCCAATCTGAATAGGCATTTATGAATTGTAGCATAATTGAAGCAGCTTGAGCAGTATCCAATAGTCCAACACAACGATTCAGCAGATAACTAGCTCTATCCTCACCCCAGTCAAACCCTAGCTAATACATCAAACCACATCTTCAGGACAAATCTGTCCATTAAATATACCAAAGAAAACATC
>MAYD01570331.1:0-12891 GCA_001909325.1 Ruellia speciosa
CTATGCAAATGTATCAATTAATTCAAGACGGAGGTAGTATGTGATATGGAACGGCGAAGCAGATTCATTCGTTTTGCTTGGAATACAATTAGAAATAGAAAGAGTTTACTTTATTGTACTAATCAATTAGAAATACATGTGACATGATGTATTTTCAACTATCATTTCAAATACTGTTCGCTAGATTATTTTCAAAAAAATAGCTGAAGAATGCTAAAAAATTTATTGATGATATATACTAGAAAACTTGTTGCAAAATATTTACTGATAATATAAATATATATTTAATTCATTCTAACACATCATATTAAATTTATCCGTTGAATTATATTAACAAATAAACTAAATTACATTTTAAAATCCGTTGAATTATACTACAAAATATGCTACATATATTTAACTGATCTACATCATGTCTTCAATTAAACCAATTTTATCCTGTTGAATTGAATTAAAAAAACAAGATGTATTACACTATAAAACTCGTTGTTATATATACTACAAAATGCTCAAAATATTTAACTGATATAAATAGTAAATGCTAAACGGGTAGACATCTCTCAAAACAATTTTCTATATATACAAGACTCGAAATTGAGACCTTCTTTAAGCGACTAAAGCTCTATACCATTCAAACCAACTGTTGTTAGTATATGTTGAATTATATAAAAAAAAGCAATTGAAATATGTTAAAAAAATCAGATGAAATATATTAAAATACTAGTCGGATTATACAATAGACTATATATTTTTTTTATGGACTTCCAAAAACACCCCAACCGTCCCGTCAAAAAATTGCAATGACTTCTTATTGTAGCAAGCCACCAGACGCATACAGAAAGAACGAATTGCATAGCTAGCAACATCGAAACAAATTAATTACAGCATACCACACACCAACATTAAAATTTGTCGTTAACAGAATATGTGTGTACATTTGATAAGGATTGTTCTTTTTTTGGATATTAATTAATGAACACAATAGTTAAGCTTTCAAATTCTCAATCTTACAGTTGGAGATTTGATTTTCTACCAATCCATTTTCCTTTTCTTGTTTTCCTTTGTATTCTTTGTATTCATGGGTAGATAGTCATCTTCAAACAATAATGTATAAAAAAAATATATAAATTAACTCTATGAAAACTGACATTCTTCCAAGTGTAATATATAGTTACTCCACTACCCAAACTCATCAAATTCAACAAAATATTCAAATAATCACACAAATCTACATACAAGAAGAAAATATTCCTAATCACAGAACACGAGGTTTAACGTCCTCCAACATAATATATACATAGAAATATTCCATGTAAGAACAAAGAACCCATATAACCTGCAGATCAAGAAAATTCAGAAACACAAAATTAAAGCAGTATCATCAATATATATACACAATTATACATACATAAAAATGAAGACACATATTCATCCTCGATAAATAAACCCATATTCCGGCAAGAATTAAGATGGAAACATTAATTTATACCAAGTTTCCAATTCCTAACCCTTCCCAAGTTCCAGCAATATAGATGTAATTGCTCAAGCTAAAAAAAATAAATATATTTGTATGTAGATCATGTAGGCTGAATTGAGGTTACCGTCACCGACATTGTCATCCAGGCTCATCAAGAACTAAAAATCCACGGTTGAGCAAATTAAGGATCAATCCAAGCAGCAAAGTTGGCCGTGCTCCATGGAATAGACGAAGAATGTTGTGATGAAGAAGCATTAATTTGCTCCATCGGGTTCGGGTATGGATTAGGGTTTGGCTTCGGGTTCGGATCGTCCATTTCAACTTCCTTGCCCGTTTTCTGCTGTTGAAGCCCAAAAGCAAGCAAACCAGCCATTGTGGAAGTACTCGAAGCAAAACTTGTGGATCCAAATATTACAGAATTATCATCCCCGGCAGCCACTGAAAACGACTTGGGCAGGCTTGTTGAAGATGCGATCTCCGCCTGGATTTGCCTGGACCCGATTCGAATATTGCCGCCGGCTTTTGTACAAGGTTCAGGCGCCAAAAGCCCACCAGTCGTTGAAAACCCTAACTGAGACCTATTAGGGCAAACCCTAGCGGAATACTTATTCGTCCTGGAAATTGGAAAATCGACCCCGATCGGATTCTTCCAGAGGTTCTGGAACGGAGAATCATCAACATAATTCAAATAGCGTCGTTGTTGGAAGCTAGGGTTTGGAGGTTCATTATAAACAGCGGCGGAGGACTGGCGGCGGAGGAGCTTGTTCCGTCGGCATCCTCCGCCGACAGGGACATTCCTGAGGGTTCCCCCTTTGGTCCAGTAGCGTTTACAGGACCTGCAAAAGTGTCTTGGCTGAGACAGGCTGTAGTTATTGTAATAGCAAAATTTGGTATTGTAAGAACCGCAGCGGGGGCAGTTGAGAGCAACATGGTTTGTTTTTTCAGGAATGGATTTATTAGCAGATGGTGAATCCATATTTGAAACTTTTTGTGATCGTATTTTTCTTTTTGGGTTGTAAGCAAAAAGAAGTGGCGAAGATGGGGGCTGCTTAACTGCTTTTTAGGGCAAAAAAGAGATCAAATTAAACAACACATGATGATGGATACGGATATTCTACGACAACAGCTACACGACAACAATTGGGGTCAGAAATTCTATATACTACTATAACTTACTCCCTTGCATGAAACTTGCCATATTTTTCTTTGTTATGTTTTAAAGCTTTGTCATATTTTTTTTTATAATTTTTTCTCTCTTTTCACTACTTAAAAAAACCATAAAGATCATGTATTTCTTAAAATATGTGTCAATTTATATGTTTCATATTTTTACGGATGGAGATAATATATAGGTGTATATTCTAATAATTGATGATATACAGAGGGCTTGAATTTGAAGAAGCCCTGTGGCCTGTGGATGCTGCATTGTTGTTCTGATTCATTAATATTTGTTTAGCAATTTCTTGGTATTGCAGAAAGAAGACAATTGGAGCAGGTGAAGAATGAAGACATGATGATTAATTAAATTTCCAACTTTCACGTGAAGGGGTATTGTCTGGAAAATCAATTTAACAGGATCGGAAATATCACTTTATGAATTAATTAATTAATTAATAATGGATCTTAGTTGTAACTTGTAAGAAAAGATGAAATTAATGTTTGGACAGATCAGAGGGACATTCTCTGAGTGAAAGAATGGGACATTGAAGTGACGGCGCAATGTATAGATATATCATATACTCCTGTATAATGCATATTACAGAGGGACTGTATTATGTGTATTTGTTGGGAGGTCATGGAGCCCAACCCCAGATTGATCTAGACCGTTGATGTTGTTGGGTCGAAACACTATCAACGATGTCGATTTGTTGTGGAGTACTGGTGTACATGGATGATGGACCTCGGAAGAAGAATGTAGAGGTAGGTGCATAGTGAAGGACTAATTAGGACTTAGTAGTGTATGAGGACAACTGTGAATTGTCTCACGGGAAGTGCCCTTTTTGCAGTGCCAATTGCCAAATCAATCTCTATACTGTTATTATCCTGTCCAAATAGCATGCTGGATGCCTGGATCCCCCGCCCGTCCAGGGTAGGAGCAGTGTCCAGCAGCTTTGCTGAATTCAACAAGTAGAGTCTTCAATCAAAATTAATGTTTTTGCTGCAATTATTTAACAAACGTCTTTATTATTCAACAACACTCCTTATTGTTAGTTGTTACACAAAGATCTTTGTGTTGTTATATTAAAACATTTTTGTATAAACTAGTTTACACAACACTTTGTTGTGTTTCACAATAAATATGTTGTTACCAAATCCTTGTGTAATCCGATTTATACAAAATCGTATTCTTGGTTTACACAAAAGGTACACCAATTTACACAGACCCAGTTTTTTGTCTAGAACCGCTCAACAAGAAGCTAGCGAGCACATAATCTCCTCCGGTCTGACTGTGTGTACTATTATTGAATTTCTTTACAAATTTTAAATAATAATAATTTTAGCTAGGGAATTAAACAATATCAAATTCGGTGGTCTAATTTCAACAACAATTTTTAAAAAATTCAACGGCAATACAGCAACAGTGTAATACCAATATAGCCACTGCCATTGGTTTGCAGTTTTTCTCTACGCACCTGCATCATTCACCTGAGCCCAGTTATAGACCATATATGGATTTAAAAATTTTATCCCTAAATTTCTATAGATACAAACCCCATGCCTATATGTGCTCTCCAATGGATAAATGCCAAACCAAATCAGTATTTTTGGGGGGAAATATAAACTGGGAGATGAAAATGCTTCCTCCAACATGGCACTGCATGGGAGATAAAATCGTCTCATTGACAGCGATTAACTGTAGCTTGAATCCGAACACATGGGTTTATGACAAATAATTAATTGACTACAATATTAATGGGATTATCATATATTGAGTGGAGACCACTGTATTGTATAGTATTTGTGGCATTCTTTTAATTATATATGACATATATACTAACTCCCATCCGTTTCTTTTTAATTGTAACATTTCTCTCTGCGTGTTTGTCAACGCACAATTTCAATTATTAATATCGTTAATTATCGATAGATAAAAAGTATATAATGTCAATATTTTGAAAATATACATTAAGACGAATCTAACAAGATCCCACATGATTATATTTTTTCTTAAATATAAGCTATTAATGATCATCAAACTAAATTGTAAGAACAGTGTAAAAGTCATAATGTATCAATTAAAAAAGACGAGGTAGCGTATAACTTTGTATTGCATGTGTAGTATCGTTACTTTAATTTATACGAGTCAGACATGGCAGTTTGTATTTTTGTTTTCTTTATATACAAAGTGAATTGTTCGGAAGCTGTAGATGGAGGTCAGAAAACCAGGACGACCTAAACTTCCACCAATAAAGTAACGATAAAGAAAAGGGATCCCCTTCAATTCTCAATTAAAAATGTTGTTGAAGAGAGAAAAAAAATTGCACAGATTACAATTAAGTATCAAATAACAAATTAAGAATAATGAAAAAAACACTCCCCCATCCCACTTTTATTTCCAAGTTGTTTTTCCAATTTTTTAATAGTATATTTTTTGTTATGACATTTTTGCTCTCTATTAATAGGGCATAATAATTTTTATTAAAAATTGAGTTAATTTTTAGTGTGAGCAATTAAATGAGGGTAATTTGCTAAAGTTGAAAAAATTATATAATTTAATTAGAAAATAAGAAATTTTAGTAGGAGAAAAAAAAATAATAAATTGGAAAATTGTAGTGGGAGAAAGTGAGTAAATAATTTTATGGAAATGAGGGAGTAAATAATTTTATGGAAATGAGGGAGTAAATAGAGTATATATAATTGAGTGGGTGAGAGAAAGGATGTAACAGCAAATCCCACTTACTACCAAACACCAATTGCAATAATCAAAATGGGGATTGGACCAAAAGTTTGGTTTCTCCTTTATATATATGCTAGTGGGGATTTTTCTACAATTTATCCTCTTAGGGATTTGCTTCTTTGATGAGTCATGGAGTTCCAGCATTTTAGATTCTAATGTGCATAATCAACTATATATATAGATATAGGAAATTAATAGCGTCATGTGTCAGTGTCGCAATTAATGTGGCTATTATTGGTGATTTTTAAAAAAAAAATGCACCCACACAACTAATTGCCCGCACTTGCATAATAATACCAAGAAAAGCACTTAATTGAATCCTCCAAAATATAAATAAAACAATCCAAATTAACATTCGATATACATGACACTTGATCAAACAACATAATATCATCAATTAAGAAAGGTTTCATGCTATGCTAGAGAGTGACTGATATGGGTCTCATTATTGTGTCTCAACCATTTCATATTTGTACAACTGCTTGCAATCATTGCTTTGAACCAGCCAATTAAGAACCAGCCAAAAACTAGGGTTTTTGTGTAAAAGATTGCACAAAATCAATTCAAAACAAGGAACTATAAACATTTTCCTTCTTTCTTATGCTATCCACAAAATAGCCAATTGTAACTACGGATAGACCATTTGTTGATCCATGTTTCTGAGCACGCTCAAATTTATATGCCTGTAACTACGAATCTCTGTATCATGAGTCATGAGGCAATCTACTGGCCATATGTTATCAGCAAATACTTGCTAGTTGCTAAAGCTTCCCCGTTTTTCCTACTTCTTTCAGAAAGATCAAATGCTATGGTTCCATTTTCTGGTTCATAAAAAGAATAGGGGAGTACCTAACCATATAATCTACTAAATATTGATGCTAAAATGCTAAGACAGAAGAGCTCTCATCAACTGGAACTTAAAAAGGACTGAATAATCAGGACACGCAAGGAGAAATTTCTTAATCAGGACTTGAAAATTTCAAGTAAATGGGGCAGTTTTTAATTTAACATTTTGAGAGACAAGGCCCTTTCACCCTTTGCAATGAAACCTAGTAACCTACATTGTTTTTAAAAAAATATACAAGGGAAAAAACAAATAGAGACATTTATTTATATACAAATAAATATTTCCATGATCTTAAACAATTTTTGTGTTTCCTCCCATGGCTGTATTACACGGTTCCACTTTGCAAATTTATGACAAAGAAGAAAACACTACACAGAAACAAAAGCCTATTGAATTCAGTGCATTTCTCTTGTACAGTGTCACATTTTCATTTATTAAAACCCCAAAGGATTCCACAAATCCTAGAAGCTGCAGCTAGCGTAGGACCAAATTAGCAAAACTCGTTCAATATTATACGCGAACTCGTTAATCAACACAAGACAAATATAGTTACACTACGATTGATGATGATACTATTAAATTTATTGGCACTTTTAAAATAATATAATTATATATCTACATAATTTATTATTTTCAATATATATCAAATTGTACTTTGTTTACTAAGTAAAATATACTTGCTTAGTTCGGTTTACATAAGTGCTTAATTAGGGGCTATTTCGTAATTGACCAAGGAATAAACTTATTTTATTACAATTTACAAGTTACGTGGTAACAAATTTCATTATGTGGACGAAACTGCAATGGCCCATATTGTCCACAAATTTACATATACCCCTTGGACCTTTTCAATTATTTTTAATTTTAAACAATTATAAACATTGAAAAACAATTATAAATACAAAATTAAATGAAAAAGTATGGATAAGCCTTATCTATGAGAGAGCAATCTTGCCCCAGTTTTTTTAGACAAATAATCAATTGATTTTAAAAAATAGCATTACATAAACTGGACTCCTGTTCTTCCATTTGCGCCTGTATAATATTCAAGCCCAAATTCACTCAAGGCCCATATTCTACATCTACTTTTGGATCCAGTGGCCCAAAAAAACATCAATAATCACATAACATAGAACCGAACAATAGCCGAAAAAGAACAAAACGATAAACCAATCCCACACAAGAATTGAATTCCCAAAATTTACGAATTGACTAATATTATTACCCAAGTAGAACCTAGAAAAGAAAAGGGGCGTGGGGTGGGGGACGGGGGGCGGGGTGATATGTGAACAAACGAGTACTGCATTGCACTGCCCCTTTCCTGAGAAGAAAGGGCCATGACAAAATAGCATAAGCATTCATTCCTTTGTCGTTGGAACATCATTCAAACACAGCTGTCCTCGTACATATGTGGTCCAGGCTACAACATACACACAATAATGTAAAAAGAGCAAACAAATTAAATAGTATGTGTACGTGTACCAAAATCACTGATGGGCACATACACTGATACACAAACACGACGCAACACAGCTAGTTTCATTCATAGCCAAAGCGAAGTGCCCACTTTCCCACAAATCCATTGGCTGCACTGAATCTAACCACACCCAACAAAATAATGTGGGGAAAGATTTTCCCCTCACGAGGAATAGACACGTGGCGAGATTAGATTGGGTCTGGATTCCTTTAATTTCACTTTCCAGCCAAGAATCTTGAAAGTGAAACGGTGGGGAGCCCATAGCCCCCTCCCCCCTCTTGGACAAGGACTACCAAAACCAGCAAGAAAATTATTACAAGCACAAACCCCTCTCTCATCTTGATCATCATCAGTCATCACCATTACTTGGTGTCTAAACAGATTCAAACAGATATTGAGAAAATATGAAGGAAATTGGGGGATCACACTATCACAGGCATATTTGCAACTCAGTATCTGTAAAAAGCATTGCAAGTAATGATAAGAAATAAAACATGCCTGGAAAAATGACTCCGGCCATTTTTAACTGGGAATTACAATGCCATTTTTGCTAAACAAAGTTATATAGTTGGGACTATCCAGGGGTTCAGATATCACGGCAATTTTCAATTCTCTTAAAATCTCCTAAAACAAGAATGACCCCTGTCAAATTGCACTACTTTATCACCATCACTTGACATCAAAATCCTAGAGTCCACTATTACACTAGGCATTGATTCAAAGCCAACAAAAAAAAAAAAAAAAAAAAGAGGAATGGTACCTGTGGTCCTCTCATATTCATCCTTGCTTTCTTTTACACCCTCCAACTTCATTTCCACCACTTCTCCCCAAACATCTCACCTGCAGCAATGGAGACAGGCAAGGAGGGAAAGATTATCACACAACTACCTGAATTCGAGGAAGAAGGTGAGGAAGATGAAGAGGCTGGTGCGGAGGACACTAAGAAGAAAGGGGCGTTGACTCCCTCTAAGAGGAGGGTTTCCGGTGGCTGCAGCAGTGGAGGATCGGTGGCCCAACAGCGATCCTGCCAGGTGGAAAACTGCATCGCTGACATGGCTGATGCCAAGACGTACCACCGCCGACATAAGGTGTGTGAATTTCATGCCAAGGCTGCTGTGGTGCTTCTTGCTGGACAGCACCAGCGCTTCTGCCAGCAGTGCAGCAGGTTTGACTCATTCCTAGAATTTTGAATTTTCATGTTTTTGAGTGTGTCTACAGGTTTATGGATCAAGGGTTCTGGTCTGAATTTTGCTAAGGTTTATTGAAAATACTTTAAGATCACAATGCAGCACTGCATCAGTACGAAACCAGAGAAACAATTTAACAAGTGATTGCAACAGACAATGGTAATGACAAAAAATCTGAACAAGTCAATAAAATAGTAGAAAGTAAAACATGATCATGCTCAGTTTTTAGCCTAAGGTTTTCAGGGCAGATTTAGTCAGACTTTAATACATCTATCTCTGTTAGAAATAAGGTATTCTTTTAGTGTCAGACAAGTAGAGTTCTGTACCTCTTAAAACGCTTCTACTTCTGAATTTATTCAGATATCCTGTAAGGAGAAACAAGTACTAGATAATAATTCTCAAGGGCACTTTAGTTAGGAATACAATAATGCAGTTTTGATTCCCTATTCATCATTTACTTTTCTTCCTTATGGCTAACATGTCCTACAGGTTTCATGAGATATCAGAGTTCGATGAAGCTAAAAGAAGCTGTCGCAGGCGCCTGGCCGGACACAACGAGCGACGCCGCAAGAGCTCATATGATTCTCATTAGCAAGAGGGCATATTAACATAAAGCATTACCATTCTGATCACTAAGATTAATGCTCCCTATCTTCTGTCAATTGCTGGTTATCTATTAACATAAAGTATGAACTGTCTGAATGTAAGAGACTAGTTTTACAATCAGCATAATAAAGGGTCTGTCATTTGGTAGTTGGTACTGTCAGAACTCAGAAATGTGTGTGTGCATCCTCCATACGCACAAAAATTGCAGTTTTGGCCCTTAAGTTGTTAGTTTAATGAGAAATTCTTCCATGAAAAGAAGTTCCCAGGCTATCACAACAATCTAGATTAAACAACTACAACATTATTTTCAACAATGTGATTATAAAATTAAACAATTAGGTGTCCCTCCATCATCTAATGTAATTTCAACAATTAGCTATACACTTTCAATAATCCATCATCTAAATTAAACAAACAATGCACTAAAAATCAGTGCCACTGAAAACATTGCATTTCAACGGCTAATCCGCTGTCCTATCCCAATATCAGTCTACAAAAGAAACAATATGAGACCTGTCACTCAAGACCATTGTTCACAGATTATAATAATATCACAGTTCTAGTGTAGAATGCAGATGAAGTGTATCAACTATCAAGATACCACAAGTTTTTTATTGAAGAAAATTAAACAATTAACAGCGTCTCAATTGAAGTTTCCCCCTTCCTAGCCAATCGCTGCCTCCGAGAAGAGTGCAACATAAACTTTTAGTATGTTATCATCTGCAGTAATTGCAGGAACTCTCGAATAACTATAGCTGTTGAGCAATTATAAAGTGATCCTTCCTAAGATTGTAAAAGGAAAAAAAAGAGCATCTCACTCACATACAGCTTGCATCATTGATAACCTGAGTTTGATGTGAAAACACGATTTTCAGTTCATCTCATAGTATCATTTCAGCACAATGGCATCACACCACCTCAGGAAAAAAACTGCTAATTGCTAACACATCAAACAAGCACGCCATGACTCTAGAGCGCATGAGGTCCTCAGACAGCTGTTCAGGCTTCTTTGTTCCTGATCCCTAATATTTTCATAGCCATTTCCCATGTAACAATAGCAGCAGCATTTGCAGGAAATGCTCTAACCACTGTTGGGCCAAGACCTGTATAGCATCCCCTAATCCCAGACCTCCTGTAAATCTAGCAATAAGAAAAAAGTTAAGGACACATTGCTACTTCACAGAAAATTAATAAACAATGAAGATTGTCACGGTTACCGATTCTAGGATCCGGAAAGGATTTCTTGTATGGTTTTTGTCGGGTGAAGTTTGAATTATGGTTTTTGCCACATCAAACGGCAGAACAGCAGACCAACACTAACAGAAGCAAACGTGTTTAAAAATTAGAATTATAAAATAGAGAGAGACAAAAAATAAAATTAGGAACTCATTTCAATACTCTTTTCAGGTGCTTATTAATTGTAACACTTACTGCAATTCCACCAATGCCACCACTAACAATCCCAACTCCTACATCAATAAAATGGGATGGATTAGAGGTATAATCTCTCAGTGGTAGGTGCATGTAATATCGTACATGCTCATACGTGCTAAAGAAGACTGCATTTCCAATAGATTCTCTTAACAAGGTAGCACCTCCTCCTCGGAATATGCCTGTAAGCTGATGAAAAATCTGGTTCTATCAGCTGGAAAGCATTCCAGCATATAATGGAAATGAGAATAATGTTCCTCACCCCTTCAGCTTTAATAGTTTTGAGAGCACAATCAATAGGACCGCTGTATCTACTGGAGCAGGGAGTTACAGAATCAGTGCCTTGAACTTGAATTCTACACTGAAAACTCCACAATTACCCCAAATGACAAGAATGCCTCTGAACAAGAACTGTCTAGATTTGAATTCACTTACTTTCACCAGCTCAGACGGACACAGTATAAAACTAATAACAGCTCCAGCAAAAAGCCCTGAAGGAACTATTGCAGCAGGCTGTGGTTTTTCCCTCAGCATTTCTCCCTAATAAGGCACAATAAAAATTTGTATAATCACCGCACTCAATTAAACCCTTAAATTGGAACAATTGAATGGTGAATTCAGATATTTCTGTCAAGGTGAAACATATTAAAGCTGTAGGATGGTGACCTACGTGAATATTCAACCCACAATGTAACATACCTGCAGCCATTGTTTTGTCTGAGAATAAATTCCAAATGCAAGTGAGCTTTCAAAGGCCATTCCGATAAAAGAAGATGTTGCGCCACGATAAAGGCCTTTCACCTGTCAAGTTATCTATGAATGTGTGCTGTGCAGGATAAGAAAGCAAATGCTACCACAAATTACTCATAACCAACAAATGAATAACCTAGAAATTTTCAGTGGGTTTTATGTGACAAAAATGAGATTAAACAACAATTCGGCTGAAAAGAGGATGTAGCCATAGCAAGTTAGCATATGGAGATTTAAGACAACTCTACCACGTGCAAGTTGCCTGGAGGAGCAGACAAAAAACAAAATGGAACAACAATAACGACAGGTTTCCTAACTAATTTTTTTAATACTGTGACTATAAAGTTTTTTACATTGTAAATATATGTGGAAGATAGCATATCAAACTTTTCGAAAGACAACATTAACAAGAAATGCAAATTTCCAATATCTAATTCATCAAATTCAAATAAATTACCAACTTACAGAAACACATCTGTCAAACAAATTCACCTACAAAACTTAACATGACTCCAAGATCCATCTGTATAGTGAATTTTCTTATTCATCCCTTCAGTATTGATTGACTGTTGATGCTGAAAGCAACCAAAACAACCCGGTGGAATGACATGTAAAATGTAAAATGGGCATCTGCTGAGAAAAAGTGAGAATATGCAGTGCAAAAACACAACTTGAAGGTGAGTGCTAATCAGACCATAGACATTCCTCGAGCAGCCAAGGTCATCAAAATAAGGTCTCAGACATCTGAAAACAGACACCCTTTTATAGGCTAATCAAAACACCGCGGGCGTTTGAGGAACAGGCATATTAAAGTAAGGTCTCAAGGGGAGGAAAGAGGCATACTCCTTCAATCTTCAATATTCTCGCAGTACAGTGCAAACCACTCTTGTACTTCATTCCATTAGCTTCTGTGTTGTGTTTTTGAAGCTTCACCTAATTATACAGATCAAGATTGAAAAATAATAGACCATGAGACACTGAATAACAGGCCTAGCTTCAAATTTCTGGATAAAGCATTGATGAAAATTAAATAAAATGACAGGCATTCACACATTAAAGCACTGGTTATATGCTGAAGCTCTATTTCATACACCCAGATGAAACTCAGAACCAATAAAGAGCTTCAATCTTTATTCCATTTTTACTTTATTGAAAAAAAATTCCATAAAACAGATCCACGTCATTACAATTGGAAAAAATAGCACTCATGCAAATTGC